>JACRUU010000021.1:7418376-7483376 GCA_030449085.1 Kryptopterus vitreolus
TATTATTATATATATATTATATTATATTATATTATATTATATTATATTATATTATATTATAAGGAGTGAGATTAGGTTTAGGGTTAAGAATCATTTTTATCAGCTTCTACGTGTTTTTTGTTTTATTTGGTACTAAACAGCTCAAAAGAAAAAAAGAAAAGAAAAAGGAAACAAACTACCAATCTTTCACCCTGTGATATTACATACTTTGACAGGGGAAAAAATAAAAGATTGCATCATCCATTTACAGTACTGGAGTTGCACAATGAGGTTACAGAGATAAATAGGCGCATAGTTGTAAAACTTAATATGCCTTTTTGAATGAATCATTCACGGGCCCTCCAGGTGTATCCAGTACGCTGTGTACTTTGTTCCTGTTTAATATATAAAAAATATATAAAAAATATATATTTAATATATAAAAATATATTCTCAGAAATAATAGGCAAAGAAGTCAATTTCAACAGACGGTATAACAGGAAATCGTGTGACGGTCATACCTACTATCTCCTACCATCGCATTCATCGCTATTTCACATTTCCGTCTCCGTCTATCACAAGTCGCCCGCTGGCATCCTTTCCTGTAAACAGTGTAAGCAGTTCATTGAAATCTCAGAGTTCCTCCATTCATTTCCGCTAATAACCGCAAAGAACGTCACTGTCAAATTCTCAATAAATGAAATAAAGTATGACTAATTTCAAAAGAAGAAAAAAACAGAAGTACATCCTTGCGTAGCGTAGGGGCAGTGTTATGTTAAAAGCATGGAGCTTTTTTTTCACAATAAAGGAAATCATAGTAGTGCTAGAGTTTGTTTTTGTTTTTTTAATCCTATTTTCATCTCAGCGCTTGGATGCATTTATTCCGTCTATCCTCTGGCAGGCAGTTCATTCATTCATCCATCTTCTACCGCTTTATCCGATCTTCCCTCGGGTCACGGGGAGTCTGTGTCTATCTCAGGCGTCTATGAGCATTAAGGCAGGATACATCCTGGATGGAATGCCAACCCATCGCAGGATACACACACACATTCACACACACATTCATACACTAGAGACAATTTTCCAAGGTGCCAATCAACCTACCGTGCATGTTTTTGGACTGGGAGGAGAGAAAAAACCCCCGAGGCACGGGGAGAACATGCAAACTCCACACAGAGTTTCCTCTGAGACGGGAATCAAACCCAGACCATGGCGTTGTGAGGCGAACGTGCTAACCACTAAGCCACCGTGCCCCTTTGGCAGGCAGTTAAATACATTACATACAGACTAAACCCTGTTCTTTACACTGCACCTATTTTAATCAGTGTCTCACTGTTCTCTAGACCCCTTACTCGTAAACAGCAGTCTGGACAGACGGATCCTTTGTTTGCTTATCACTGATTTGCACCGCTTCGTTTTTTTTTTTTTTTTTTTTTTTTTCTTGGTCCATGATGTGGCCTGGACTGCATGTTTGCTTTGGTCCAGTAGCGCTCATTAGGTGGGCCCACCTGCAGCCAGTCAAAAAGCCCTTTATCAGGTAGTGGAGCAGCTCTGCTGGAGCGTGCAAAAACATCTGCATTATCCCGCTTGCTCTAATCTATACAGCTGCGTGTGAACCCTGTGTGGCATATTAATAAGGCGGTCTTACTGTTGGAAAGGTTCAAGTCAGGTGAAAGAAAATGACTTTTGATCTACTGTCCCTTTTTAGAATAGAGTGTAAAACCAGTGGACGAGTGGACACAGCAGTGAAAGCAGTGAAAGCACACAACTCTGGTGTGTATATGTATGTGTGTGTGTGTGTGTGTGTGTGTGTGTGTGTGTGTGTGGTGGGTGTGTGAGAGAGAGAGAGAGAGAGAGAGAGAGAGAGAGACGTGGCGTGGTGTAGCGCCCACCGGTGAGGCAGCATTGCAGCTGTCTCTCCTCATGCCTCACATACTGCCTGGCCTGGCCAAACCAACACTCGCCACTGAAGTCCTTCCAGCCCTGGCCTGGAATTCTCCTTCTGTCTGGGAGAAAAATCCACAGCAATTTGACCTAGTTCATCAGACCATCTCATACGTAAAAAAAAATGAAACCAAATTCATGCCATATTCGCAGCTGTCCTAAGGCTGAGACGATATAATGGATTTACGTTATACAGAAAAACATATGGCCGGGCGTGAATACCAAACCTGGATCTGTAGCCCGGAGTTTGTTCGCCTGAAGCCAGGTGAACTCGATGTGGATTTGATGTGGAACGAGACGATTCACAAACAAAATAACAAAGGATACAAATCATCGTGTACATTCATTCATTCATTCATCTTCTACCGCTATATCCGATCTTCCCTCGCGTCACGGGGAGCCTGTGCCTATCTCAGGCGTCTATGGGCATTAAGGCAGGATACACCCTGGATGGAATGCCAACACATCACAGGACACACACACACACACACACACATTCATACACTAGGGAAAATTTTTCCAAGGTGCCAATCAAACTACCGTGCATGTTTTTGGACCGGGGATGAAACTAGAGAACCCGGCGAAAAACCCCCTGAGGCACGGGGAGAACATGCAAACACCACACACACATGGCCGAGACGGGAATCGAACCTGGACCCTGGCGGGGTGAGGCGAACGTGCTAACCATTAAACCACCGTGCCCCCTTTCATCATGTACAATAGTTTTTTAATGGGTGTTTTTATTTTTATTTCCTCCAGGATGGATAAAAGCAGTCCAAACCGTAGGTCAGGATCAGGAGCAGTCGACACTCCAACTGTTCCGGGCCTGTTCCTATTTAGGAAGCACAGGAGTGTGATAGTCAGCTGCTGCACACACACACACACACACACACACACACACACACACACACACACACACACACACCTGTTCGAACTCATATCTTCTTTCATAGGGGACCAGTGGTCACAGGTGGCCCCAGTAATGGTCCCGCGGCTTGCCTTTCGGGTCACGCAGATTCCGGCTCAGGCAGAACTTCTAAAGCTCGGTATGGGGCCGAAATAAATAGACGGTAGATTTTCATTTCCTTCCCTCAGAACGCTCGCGTCAAGTTTGTACATTTATCCGACGGGAGCGATGATGGCGTGTTAAACGCCCGAGCTATTCAGTCTGTTGACTGGCGAAGATAAGGATCTCCGCTTGTGTCAGTCTACCGCTTGTTTGGAGGTGGTCTCGCATTGATGTCAGGCCTTTATTCTTTGCCCTTAATGTCTTTCCAGAGGCCTGTGTCTCTCTCCGGTGATAAACCATGACTGCGCTCTTCTGCCATCAAACGGCCTTCTGAATCGGGGAGGCTCTCTTAACTCTCCACATGAAAGTAGCGCAGTGTTGTGATCACACAGGGGCCGACTGTGTAAAGACGTGCAGAGGTCTCCGTCACAGACATAAAACAGGAGACAAAAGCAGAGCAGCAGCAGGAGCATAGAAGCAGAGCCACAGCCCTCTGTAATTGAACATGGCTCCAGACCAGACTTCCTTTTCCCTCCCTCTTGTTCACTCGTACTCCCCCTTCACCAATCTCTCTCTCTCTCTCTCTCTCTCTCTCCCTCTCTCATAGCCCGATCTTGTTTTTCTTGGGACATCCAGCGTATTTTTTTTGGCCTCCGAACACAAATCGAACCGTGTAGAAAGTTCAGGCCTATTCGTTCCCAGCTCGCACTTTCTCCGTTATCTAGCGAATTCAAAAATTGTGTTTATTGTCAAACTTAAACAAATGTACATTTTATTTACAAAACACTGGTTTACAATCGTACGTCTACATTTGCGATTTTTTTTAATAAAAAAAAAATGGAAATACAGAAATAAAAATCAAACAGGCAAAATTTAAACCTTTCTGCATGACACACATTTATTAAGGACATCCGTTCGTTATGTAGAAAAACAAAAATACTCCATCAGGAAATAAAAAAATAATAATAACAACAACATTTTCACCAGTAAACAATTGTTCTACTGAGTCTCAAATCAAGACAACAAAAAAACCCACCCGTGTGGAAACTAAAAATAGTTCAGTTTGGTGTTTTATGGGATTTAAACCACCATCATTACTTTAAAACATTCACAATGAATATTTTGTCTTTGTGCTCTATGTTGAGTCTGCTTTCAATAATAATAAACATACAATTGCATAAAGCTTCATTTTGCTTAAATGATCATTTTTATTAGAAAATTTTGCCATAATATTTATTTCAAATATTTTACATGATTAACAGATTAAATATATATATATATATATATATATATATATATATATATATGTGTGTGTGTGTGTAACGGCGTTGCATAATTTAATTACAAACTAAATGTAACAGTAATCTGTTACAGTTACTGAGAAAAATAAATAAATACATTAAAAAATATGCTTTTTTTGCCGTCCTGGAATAAAGTATAATTGCACATTCACTACAGTGAGTGGCAGTGGCGCTCTCAGTCTTGAAGTACGCGCAGGGAGTAACGTGACCGAAAATACGGCGAAGCGTAACAAGCATGCACCACAGAGAAGGCCACCCCAGTTTCATTTCGCAAAATCGAACCTATTTTTTTTCCGAGGGTTGGAAACGTTTTTTCCTTAGCATTGTTAACTTAAAGCGCCGCCTAGTGGACAAATGAAAGTAATCGAAAGGTAATCCGTGACTTTGATAAAGCAATTGAAAAGTGACACAACACCGTGTATATGTTATAATGGTGATTGCTCTTGCATCTGGCCTCTTTTATGAGGAAATGCAAAAATGCACGATAGATAAAAGTGTACAGAGCATCGCTATGACATAATCACAGCTTCTGGATCGAAGCCTAAAGTAAACAAAGAAGAAGAAGAAGAAAAAACTCATCTTACACTAATCGTTCCCCTTCATTGAGGTTTCTTCTCGCTGTGAAACCTGCACATGAAAGCAAATGTTCAATTAGCCCATTAAAAAGGAAACCAATTTGTTTTGTGCCAGCCGCGGTGCCAACAGATGAGCGTGACTTGTGAATGGAGTGCCGCCACCTTATTTCTTGCTTTCCCCCGTTTGCTCTTTCCGCAGTGCGGTTACTGAAAACAAATCGGCCTATTTCTTTTTATACACTATAGTTTCCTTTCATTGAAACGCTGACAGCTGGCATGGAGCCATCTCACCTTTACCAGAGGTTTTGCATTCAAATGACTGGTGTGAGAGCGGGGGAAGGGAGGAGGATGAGGGGGGGGGGGGTTTGGAGAAAAAGAAAAATAATCGCCCTCTTAATGGGAGTAATCCAGAGAAATTTGTAAAATGAATAGTCTGTTGAAAGCCTTGGCACCGCTCGCGACCGAGTCCACAACCTCAAACAGCTCTCCCTCTTCCTTTCTTGAATTCCAGTTAAGTCCATTAAGCCCCATCAGCAGTGTTTTGCTGTTTTGATTATCTCGGCCGTATCTATTTATCAGTGGCGAATGGAACCCGCGCAAAAACGTGTTCGCACTCGCTAACGTCCACGTTAACATGTGGAACGAATAAGCTCAATCCCGCTAGCCAGAGCCGCCGCAGGAGTTTTCGGAAGCAATCCTTCTTTTGCCCGTATAGCGGACATTACAATCCTCCCCCACCCCCCACGCCCCCTCCATGACACACACACATATAAAAAAACGTCAGGATTTCTTCAATTACAAACAAAATAAACTGATCTGATAAGCAAGCTAATAAGGTGCTGAACACGTAGCATGTTGCTAGCTTGGGCTGTTTAATATCAAGTTCTTAGCATTTACTGAAAGACACAAACAAACAAACAAACGCATATAGACATCACACTCCTTATTAATCCTTTGTTCCTTAAAAAAATTATCCATAATCCTACTGTTCTTTGTCCGTGCTGCCAGTAAGGCGCCTGATAAAGCGGGAACTGCAGCGGGTGGGTTTCGGGAGAAGCTCTTGTTCTAGCTGGAACTGTTCCACCAGGATCTTCAGGACACTTTCCAACTTGTGGTCCATCTGAAGCACCTACATGAAAGAGACATTGCAGCGGAAAGGATTTCAGCATTACTCTGACCAGGCATAACATTCTGACATTATAACATTATGACTGGTGAAGTGAGGGGGCACGGTGGCGTAGTGGTTAGCATGTTCGCCTCACACCGCCAGGGTCCGGGCTCGATTCCCGTCTCAGTCATGTGTGTGTGGAGTTTGCGTGTTCTCCCCGTGCCTCAGAGGGTTTTTTCTCCGGGTTCTCCGGGTTTCCTCCCGGTCCAGAAACATGCACAGTAGGTTGATTGGCACCTTGGAAAATTGTCCCGTGTGTGAATGTGTGTGTGTGTGTGTGTGTGTGTGTGTGTGTGTGTGTGTGTGTGTTTGTGTGTGTGTCCTGCGATGGGTTGGCATTCCATCCAGGGTGTATCCTGCCTTAATGCCCATAGACGCCTGAGATACTCACAGGCTCCCCGTGACCCGAGGGAAGATCGGATAAAGCGGTAGAAGATGAATGAATGAATGACTGGTGAAGTGAATAACACTGGGTGGGAGGTATATTAGGCAGCACAGGGAAATTCTTTCTTCGCATATCCCAGCTGGATTTTTTTGGAGCGACCATGGGTTAAGGGCCTTGCTCAAGGACCCACAGGAGTCGTGATATCAAGGCTCGAACCCCCCAACCAGCGCCTTAGACTCCTGAGATACAACCCCTCCCATATATTGGGCATGCATAAGGATTTGAGTGAGTTCGACACAGAGAACAAACACTTTACGAACGATACATGCGTTGTCAATAACGACCGCCAAGAAAACTTACGCACAAATTCATACTAGGAACCTAACTCGTTCGTAGGGTCAGGAACGTCTGTATTGTGACGGCTAGACGACCGGCTTTCCAAAATCTGAAGCTCTTGTGTTGTGTGTCCCGATCCGCAGTGGTTATCAAGGACGGTCCAATGACGGAGAACTGGTGAAACCGATTCAGTTTATCGGTTGACAAATATCAGTTTAACAACAAGCAGAACATGTTCATGGAGTTAATGAAGAAAAAAAGGATGAGAGAAACTCTTGATTGTATTGTGACACAACACACGTAGCCTTATTAATAGGTTTTTATTGTTGGGGAAAAAAGTAGAAAAGTAGGTTTAGAATAAACTGACCAGATTAAGCAAAAGGCTTGTGGGGGAAAATGATAATATGGCATTATAGCCTTTAATAAATTTACATTTACATTTACATTTGCAGCATTTGGCAGACGCTCTTATCCAGAGCGACTTACAATTGAGCAATTCAGGGTTAAGGGCCTTGCTCAAGGACCCACTAGTGACAGCTTGGTGGTGGTGGGGTTTGAACCCATGATCTTTCGGTCCAGAGTCCAACACCTTAACCACTGGGCTACACACCTCCCTAATAAATCAGAGTACTTTGGAGTAGTCAAGTCATTATTTTCATTTCAACTATAGATAGTTACACACACACACACACACACACACACACACACACACACACACACACACACACACACACACACACACACATATATATATAACAACATAGTTATTCCTAGAAACATTTGCATATTTGAAGGCAAATATCTTTGTACTTTGTAATTTTTTTAATTTAAAGGTAGCACTTTTCCTGGAGCACTTTTTTACCCAGTGTATCTCTACTTTAACTCAACGACATGCTTTATGCACTTTGTCAAACGCTTCTCTTTCGGCCCCATATCGTGCTGGAGAAAATGTGCAGGAATGGTTGAAGGCACACACAGAGTTCAAAGGGTTTAAGGCTTCCAATATTCCCTAGATATTAGCCGAATACAGGATCTGTTGGATGTGATGGACAAACAAGGCTGATCTGTAGAGGCCCCACATCTCATAAGCAAACCTTCAGAAGTCTGCCTCAACAGTTTTTATGCAGAAAAGTGTAAAAGAGTGCCTGATTTTTATTTTAATAGAAAAAAAACATGGTTCCAAATGTAATTGAAGCCTTTTAGATTTGGCATTTTCAGGTTCACCTAAGAGTTAAGCAGTCACGCATGACATCCTGTTTCAATGGTGCATAAATATGAGGTAAAACACTATTTGAATTTCCTCTGTCATCCATCACCAGGCTGAGAACGAAAAAAAAAAAACCTCCGAAAATACAGAAATAAAACGAGACACGTGCATGTTCATAAATCGTGCCCTAAAACAGCTGCACCTTTTAAAATGCCCTTGTCTAGAATTAGGGCGATAATGGAGACGAAAATACCCGGAGCTGTAACGAATCTTGACGGAACGCAATTATATTCTGCCTTTTCTTCCTAAAAAACACTTCCTAGGACCCTAGACGGAGATTTGCAGGAAGCAGTCGAATTTTGGAGTCACAGAGTCTCCGAATCTACAATTAGACGTCACCTCAATGCCAGCGAAGTATTTGGAAGGTCTGCCAGAACCTTCATCTGACCGCAAAACGTAAATGCCGGTTCACGTAATGCTACTGGAACGTTTGATTGGAATCGGATTCTAAGGTCAGATAAAACAAACAAACAAAAAAAACTTTTTTTTTCTTGCAGTTCAAAGCAGTTAAGCAGGAGGACTATAAACGAACACACGAGCGACTTGATTTTATTCTGTGACGATAAAATAAATACATAAAAAAAAAAGAGATCATTAGCATGCAAAGAATATATATCACTATATCACACATCTTTTTACATATTATATCATATAATATAATCCTCCAATGTGTATGTGTGTGTGTGTGTGTGTGTGTGTGTGTGTGTGGAGTTTGCATGTTTTCCCCGTGCCTCAATAGGGGTTTTTCTCTGGGTTCTCCGGTTTCCTCCCGGGTCTAAAAACATGCATGGTCGGTTGGCACCGTTGGAAAATTGTGTGTGTGAATTTGAGTGTGTGTGTGTGTGTGTGCTCTGGGGTTGGCATACCATCCAGAGTGTTTCCTGTCTTGATGCCCAAAGACGCCCCCCACGACCCGAGAGAGAAGTCAGATAAAACGGTAGAAGATGAATGAATGAATGAATGAATAATATTAATAATAGCATATTATATATATATATATATATATATATATATATATATATATATATATATATATATATATATATATATATATATATATATATATATATATATATACACACACATAATATATGTAAAAAAGTCTTAAATTGCACCCGACTCCATTAACAAACAGTCAAAACTGTGTTCATAAAGCAGGAAAGAACATTCCCTTCTTCTTTGAAAGGGTGTATAAATCTGTATTATAAACATGTCACTGGTAATCTGCTGCATTATCAGCATTCCAGACTCAAGGCCTTTGCTAGATTAGAAATTCCTCCCTGTCGTACAAGCAGCAGCACTCTGACCCTTGAAGAACCCATGAAGTTTCATCAGCTCCGTCTAAGATCTTGGTGTGAGGAACGCGCCCGACTAGACCGAAGATCACAAAAGATTTTTTTGCTTTGAGTGGTTTCAGTGCCTTTCTCCATTCAAACCTACATCTATGCTCAGTGTACATTCCTAATAGAGTTTTTTAAATATTATATTCATTATTAAAAAATCATGTGCATTAAAAAAAAAAAAGCCGTTGTAATTTGTTCGAACAAGAAAACTGGCTTTTATGACCTGACTCGACTAGTTTGGAGAATTCCATCTCGGATCGGAGAAACGCTCCTAAACAACCGGAAAATAAATAAACAAATAAATAAATACAAATAAACTGTAGCAAAGCTATACGCTTAATGGTTCGGTGGTGGAGACAGCGTGGCTACTTGAAGGGTCATTCTGACACTTTAAATGTTTGGGGACATGTGATACAAAGACAGGTGAGACCTCAGCTGTTCTCAACACATGTTAAGGATTGTGGAAACAACCCAGACTACTATATACCCCCACCCAGATACCCCCCCCCCCCCCCCCCCCCCCCCAAATCCCCCCCCCCCCGAGGTACAAAAAGTACATCATCACTATTATATTTAACAATTTCTATGTGTATTAAAGATGCATGAAGTTACTGAGCAAGTCAAGAACATGGATTTGGATAATATTTGTAAATATCATCAACAATATATCCGATATCCAAATTATCCTCATGCCATGTCGGGGAGGGTTGGTTTTTTTGTCCACTGGTTTGTTTATTGGGCATAAAAATAGCAAGGAAGTTGTAAACATATACATTATTTTATACACATAAACATTCGATCTCTATAAGGCAATGTTCACTGCACTACAGGAATGCAAAAAGTGTTGACTTAAACATTCATATGTTACCTAACATGTGATTACGTATCATTAGACCAAATATCGCTTTTAGAAAGCATCGACATGGCTTCGTGTCGCCCCTGACCGCGCGCTAGCAGAACATTTGTCAACTCGACTCACCCTAGAGGACAGCTGTTCACGAAAACACACGTTCCCTTCCTGTGTCCTTCAAGCACAACACAACCCGCCCATTTAAACAATCGTCCACCACGCCCTCTGTTCTCTGTTTGTGTTTTTTTGTTTACCGTTTAACTGTAGTTTCCTTGCTTGCTAGCACACGACATCGTTCCATGCCAACGCTGCTTTGTAGTCCTTGGATCGAGCGCTACTCGAGACTGTTCACAAAGCGCCACTTGGGTTGAATGAGATGAATGAGATAAGCACTGACATTCATTTTATTTATTTATTTGTTTGTTTGTTTATGTTATTTAGTGTGGAGTGAGAATCATGTTGTTTTTTTTCCTCTTTCATTTGTCACAAATATGTTGACCGAGTCAAGTCATATACACTGTATGTAAAATAGTACAGTACAATAGTAAAATAGTATTTGTAGTGATTTTATATTATATTGAATATATTATATATATTATTCATTCATCTTCTCATCTTCTACCGCTGTATCCGATCTTCCCCCGGGTCACGGGGAGCCTGTGCCGACTATGGGCATTATGGCAGGATACACCCTTTAAGGAATGCCGACCCATCGGAGGGCACACACACACACACTCACATTCACATACTAGGGACAGTTTTTCCAAAGTGCCAATCAACCTACCGTGCATGGTTTTTTTTTGGACCAGGAGAAAAAACCCCTAAGGAGAACATGCAAACTCCACACACACATGGCTGAGATGGGAACTGAACCCCAACCCTGGAGGTGTGAGGTGACAAATAATTTTGTCTATAAAGTTTATGTCTGCCTAATTTGGTTAAGATGTTCTGTGTTAAAAAAATTAAAATATATTTATCCCAATAAAAAGCACCTATTATTATTATTATTATTATTATTATTATTATTATTGTTGTTGTTGTTGTTGTTTAGGAACCATATTGCAGTATTCATTTATTTATTCATTTTCATATTCATCTTCTTCCACTTTATACGATCTTCCCTCGGGTCCCAAGGATACACCCTGGATGGAATGCCAACCCATCGCAGGACACACACACACACACACACACACACACACACACAATCACACATGCATTCACACACTAGGGACAATTTTCCAAGGTGCCAATCAACCTACCGTGCATGTTTTTGGACCGGGAGGAAACCGGAGAACCCGGAGAAAAACCCCTGAGGCACGGGGAGAACATGCAAACTCCACACACACATGGCCGAGACGGGAATCGAACCCGGACCCTGGCGGTGTGAGGCGAACGTACTAACCACTAAACCACCGTGCCCCCATATTGCAGTAGCATTAATAAAAAAAATGAACACAATTATCCACACTAAAAGCTGATGTGTATTTTCTCGTATTTCTTTAAGGTTTCTGATAAGAAATAAAGGGAGGATCATAAAGAAGGAGATGTTGATGAGAATGACTGAAGCTCAGTATGACGGGTGCGTCCTGAAACAGCGAGGAGAACTCCTCGGGTGAGTTTTCGGGAGGCTGGGTGTAGGTGACTGCAGGCCTGCAAATGCAACTAGAGAGCGAGCACAGAAATTTTGCCAAGGTCAGATTCACCACAGCAGATTTACCGAATGCCCTGTTTAACACTGCCAGCTACAATAAGTTCTTTGTGTATAAACCGTAGCGCATAGCAGGGAGAGAGGAGTAAAGAGAATATGAGAGAGAGAGAGAGAGAGAGAGAGAGAGAGAGTGAGTCAGTGAGCGAGTAAGGGAATAACAAGCCCGGGGGAAAAAAAAATAAAAGAACGAGAATGGTGGAATTCGACTAAGCTAAGGGAAAGCCGTCAGACCAGTCGACTGAATAAAAATGAAAGACAGATAGGGATATGTTTTAAAGAGCAGGAAATAGACTGCGAACACCTGATGCACATGATAAGAATCAAGGTTTCTGCCACGTGCCACTAAACTCTAATCCCCTTCTCTCTCTCTCTCTCTCTCTCTCTGTCTCTCTCTCTCTCTCTCTCTGTGTCTCTCTCTCTGTCTCTGCAGAGAGTGTGTACTGAAAGATGCTTTTGTTTCTGAGACACTCTTGAAGGTACAATCAGCACCCGTGCGCGCACACACACACACACACACACACACACACACACACACACACACACACACACACACACAAACACTCTCGATTGAGCCCTAGTGATTTTTGAAATGACAACTGCAATCTGTGAGTCCTCATTTTTACAGCCGGTGTTTGTAATCAGTCGTGGCAACAAAGGGTTACTTTATGTGTTGGAGGCTGCAGGAGGGATTATATGGGAACAACAGTTTCTATACATTTCGAAAGAACAAAGAGATATAGACTTTTTTGTATATATATATATATATATATATATATATATATATATATATATATATATATATATATATAGATATATATATATATATATATATATATATATATATATATGCATATACTCAATGGTACTGTATTTTAAAACAGTATTTTACACCCCTACAGTTTAACCCTATATCTAGTGAACTTCAATGCCTTGACTTCACTTTTCATGTTATCATCTTTGTTTTGATTTATTAAGACTTACAACCTACACTGTGTTTGTGTGTGTGTGTGTGTGTGTGTGTGTGTGTGTGTGTGTGTGTGTGTGTGTGTGTGTGTGTGTGTGTGTGTGTGGTGTGGATAAATCGTCAATCTCCTTGTAACAGCCATACACAGGCGTCCAGTTGGCCCTCGAAACATTTGTTGTGCAGGCAGCTGAGCGTCCTTTCTTTACTGGTCTCTGGTGCTCGCCCAAGGGTGTGGTCACAAATCCCTTTTCATAAGCTCTGCAGGGGGGAAGGTGCGTGTGCGTGTGTGTGTGTGTGTGTGTGTGTGTGTGTGTGTGTGTGTGTGTGTGTGTGTGTGTGTGTGTGCGTGCATCAGCCTCTGGAAAATTCCTTATTTGGGTAGTCTTGTGGTTACTTTTGAAATGTGTTCACCAGGCTTATTAATGACGGCTTGTTGGGCAGCGCAGCACATTAAAATGAAGCTATGCAGATTGTGTTTAAAAACATTTCACCGCAATTTTACCCCTCCAGCCCCACTTACAATTGTGTAAAGATGTGCATCTTTTTCTCTTTGTCCCACTCTTTTTCTTCTCTTAAAGACAGGCAGCCAGTGCACACATGCAAACACCTCCACACACAGGCACCATGAGCAGCACAAGTGTCCTATAAACATGAGGGTGTGGGGACAGATGTAGACTGGTAGAGAGTGTTTAGGCGGATCTCAGCCGGCCGTGTTGTCTTGTGTGGTGAACACTGGTGTCTTTATAGACTCAGTGACTCCCTCCAGCTGCTCCATCACACCACGACACAAAAGAGGATAGAAAAGGGGACTGCGACGGCTCGATTTCATCTCACTGCTGCCATCTAAGAGTTAGGACAGGGTTAACCAGCCTGAGAAAGTGCCTGTTTGTGGGGCGTGTGTACATGTTTCGATATGTTCATCGAAGCTTTCAACTTTCATGTGATCCATGTGAGAGGGCTCAGACGATAAACGCTTTTTTTGTTGTTTTTTTCTCAGTGACTTTGGATCGTTTCTCCAATCGCGCCTTAATATTTGCGAAGCATCTCTTGAAAATAAATGGTACAAACCGAACTGGAGATTATTAGCACTAATGCTAATGCTAGCGCTAGCTAGCTAGCTAATGCTAATGCTAGTGAATGAATGAAGGGAGGAGGGAATTAAGACATATGTTGAAAATCTGTTAAAATAAGTAGATTTAAAACACACACACACACACCCTTGAAACACACACACGCACACACATTTGTATTATCCAAATGGGTTTCATGTTTCCATTTATTTCATTTTGTTTAATTATGACAATTTAATTGATTACTAAATTTCATTCATTCATTCATTCTTCTACCGCTCTATCTGATCTTCCCTCGGGTCACGGGGAGTCTGTGTCCATCTCAGGCGTCTATGTGATTTAAGGCAGGATACACCCTGGATGGAATGCCAACCCATCGCAGGACACACACACACACACACACACACACACACATACACACATACACACACATTCATACACTAGGGACAATTTTCCAAGGTGCCAATCAACCTACCATACATGTTTTGGACCGGGGGGAGGGGAAACCGGAGAACCCAGAGAAAACCCCCCTGGAGAACATGCAAACTCCACACACACATGGTATTCACAGAACCAGTATAATATATTTCGATCGATGTGCCATAAACAGTCGATAATGTAGGAAACAGCAAACAATTCTATAAATGGGCCCAAGCATGTTTGTTCAAAGCAACAAGAAAATGCTGTTTACGCATAAGTGTTAGGCATGAGGTGTAGGCTGAACCAATAGTTCCAAAGCGACTTAGAAAAACGACTATAATATGTACTTTTGTTAAGTCTCTACTGTAATTTCTCCTGGTTCTTAAAGCGGTCCTTATGGCCACCCAGACAGGTAACCTTTTTTTCACTTTTTTTTTTCTCCCCTCAGATAACCCAAGGACTGAGACGTCACAAGAAATGTGTAAAGACTGGTTTGAGAGCTACTCAATTATAAAGTCAAACATCTCTGCTTAAAGTTCTCATACCAACAGTGGATACAAAGCTGACAAAAAAAACAACTCATTTAGAATAATTATAAACTGGTCCGAAAATCAAACCCACTGAGGAACAGCAATCTTTCCCCCCTTGTGACCTTGAAATGACTCGGCACTTGTCGGCTTGAATTAGAGTCGACACAGCGGGGAAAAGAGTAAAGGTAAAAGGTGAGCAGGTTGCCAGTGTTTGAAAACTATTTCCTTTGGGCAATATGACGAGTCTGCAAGTAATAATCAGTGCCACTTATTTGCTATTAATGTTGTTGTTGTTTTGTTCTACTGTGTGTTGTATAGCCTGCTCATAATGACGATATAAAAACCACCGACACCTCATTTTTCCAGCAGAGTTCTTTTCCTAATTGTTTTCACATGAAACACAATTGAAAAGGATGTCTTTGGATGCTTTTTTTCATTCAATATTCCTTGGATTTCACTTGAATTTAGACACAACCCTGTTCCAGCATGGCAATGTCCCATTGAGGATATGCTTTTTACACGGGTTCTCCCGCAATCGTTTGACCGTAACCCTATGGTTTCGCACCTTTTGGATACGAAAACATGGGAAACGAGAACCTGCCATGAAAGTGCAAGCTAAAACCCCATTAAGCGCGTTTCCATGACCCTTCAAAATGCGCAAATTTAAAAAGCGGATAAAAATACGCCTAATGGAAATTCGCAAAAAACACACATGTATCAAGAAGTTTTTACGCTTGATGAGGTGTTTTTTTTAGACGATGCAAAAATTCGCATTTCCAGGTCACATGATTTACCTTGCCTTGCCTTGCTCAGGTGCTACAATTGCACTGCACAGCTTAAAAAAAAGTGGACTCGTTCATCCGGAAATTCTCAATCCAAGGGTCCTCTGTGAAAGTCCTCTGTGTACTTTTACCTCCCAGAACAAGCGCATACGTGGCCACAGCACAGGGGGATCGCCTTTCCATCAATGCTTGTATAACACGCCTACGTCTCCCATTAAAAATAAATACAATATAAGTAAGCCTTCCGTTATCTGTCTCCATTTTTCTGAACGACTTATCGCAAGAGGGACGAGACAATATGGTTGTCATTTCACGACAGTTTGGCGCAAATTTGTAGTCCCAAATGAGAGTGGAGGACAGATTTGCCCTCCACAGGGCGGGGCGATATATCGAATATTAACGATGACATCGCAATTATTTTGACGACGATGTACAATTATTGTGAGGAGATGCTATATTACGTTACGTGTTACCGAGCAAGAGGAAGCAAAACGGAGACGACAAACAAAACAGTTGTGAGCGGAGGTGATGATGAATTAGTCTAAAAAAAGGAAGGCGCAATCTGGGGGTGGTTTGGTTCTCAGATAACAGATGCCTGTCATTGTGATAGAGCTACAAAGGAGAGCTGGCAGGCAGTTAATGGGAGAAAAACAAATGTTTTAAAAGCAAACATTTGTATATATTCCTCCAATGTTGTGTCAATATATTATATAATGTGATTATAATATCCAATATTATTTGATATATTTATGCAAATTTTACAATACAACATCAAGATTTTTTTAATTCTTTGCCCTGCCCTGTTCTGAAAAATTCTCCTTTTGTGTCTGAAAACAATAAAAAGAAAAGATAGAAAATTCCTTCTTAGACAGGTCAAACACACTTTAACAAGCACACTCCACGTTTTGATTTATATCTGCATTTGCAAATACCTGGTCATCTTGTCATGTGTAATCAACAACTTGTTTATTTTGTCCGTGTGTGTGTGTGTGTGTTTTTATGGTAAATGCACATAATTGTTATACAATTTCATACACTGGTTATTTGTCTGTGACAGAAATACATGAAACCCATCCCTTAATCATGTCCCCTCAAACCACACGCTCGTCAAATAAATGTGGCGAAGCCTAAAATCGGTCATCCAGTCCGATATAGAAACCCCGCACACAAGACTTAAAAGCCCTACCTGTATTTATTTTCTCCAAGGCTCTATTTCAGCCGTCCCGAGTAAACACTGGGACTAAAAGGGGACAGTGATCTGCCCAGTGACTGCTTTCATTCATTGGGAAGTGGCTGCATGGGAGGCAGGACTGGGAGGATGAAAAAAAAAAAAAAAAAAAAAAAGAAAGAAAGAAAGGGAGACCTAGAAAAGGTAGGAAGTTTGAACAAGGGTTGTTAGATGTGTGTTTACCTAACGATCTAAAAATACATGTTTGCAGCAGGCAGCGAGAACCTCCAAAGCTAGGTGGAGACTCATTTGTGGTGGAGGGAATGCTGGGTGCGCAGAGCGGAGCAGGTGGAGGACGAAAAAAAAAGAAAAACGCCCTGGGGAGATGTTTGGAACATGTACTGTATAGATAAACGCTTGTGGACACCTGACCATACAATTCAAACTGGAATCATCCTGGTCCTTATTTAGTTTAAAGACATCCAATTTGTGTGTGTGGGGGGGGAATGCCCCTACGTGGCATGGAAACGTTACGTATACATTTAAATAGGTTTTTATGTTTATTTTTATAGTGTAAAAAAAACAATGTACCATAAAAATGTATACTTTTCCTGTTTTTAATACTCTAAGTAACTGTAACAGATCAGTTTCTCTCAAAATCTCTCCGTTTAATACAATTATTGATCAATTCATTGATTATTTATTTCATTATAATATATTATAATAGGGCAACGGTGGCTATAGGGGCACGGTGGCTTACACTTAGTGATTCCCGTTAGCACGTTCGCCTCACACCGCCAGGATGCCGGTTCTCCCCGTGCCTCAATTCCCGTCTCGGGATTCCCCGTCTGATGTGTGTGTGGAGTTTGCATGTTCTCCCCCGCCTCCCGGTCCTTCTCCTCAGGGGGGTTTTTTCCCCGGGTTCCAAAAACATGCACGGTAGGTTGATTGCCACCTTGGAAAATTGTCCCTAGTGTATGAATGTGTGTGTGTGTGTGTGTGTGAGTGTGTGCCCTGTGAATGTGTGTGTGTGTGTGCCCTGCGATGGGTTGGCATTCCATCCAGGGTGTATCCCTGCCCCTTAATGCCCATAGACCATGAATGAATAGACTGAATATAGGCACAGGCTCCCCGTGACCCGAGGAAGATCGGATAAAGCGGTAGAAGATGAATGAATGAATGAATGAATATTATAATATATTTATTATTCATTCATTCATTCATCTTCTAACAGCTTTATCCGATCTTCCTTCGGGTCACGGGGATCCTGTGCCTATCTCAGGCGTCTATGGGCGGAGAACCCGGAAAAAAAAACCCTGAGGCACGGGGAGAACATGCAAACTCCACACACACATGACCGAGACGGGAATAGAACCCGGACCCTGGCAGTGTGAGGCAAATATGCTAACCACCAAGCCACCGTGCCTCCATATTTATTATTTTACTCTGTAAAAGATTCTTGTAATATAAATGTCTTGTTAATTAATTAATTCCTTGTTAATTTCAAAGTTTTTACTCTTTTAGAACAGTAGTTGTTCTAATTGTAAAATATGGGATGTGGCTCCTTTAAGAATTCTGTTATTCTGTAATTTAATTAGATTTTTTTCACCCCGGGTTTTTCCGCCAGGGCATGGAGTTCACTGACACATACCGATAAAAATATTCGGAGCGCGACAGACAGAAACACAGATAAACATCCTTACACAGATAGCGGCACGTGTGTTACACCCCTTATTGTGTATAAGCGTGAGGAGGTAAAAATGGTGAAAGGTTAAATGTAATAGTATTTACACCACGTTTGTCTGCGATGTAATTGAGTCGATCTGCCTGTGCTGTCGAAGGTCACCTTTGAAACGTGAACAACTTAACCGTACAACAATTCGAGACCTACCCCAATATCCTACAACCCAGAATGCAGTGTGTCGGGCCGAAGTGTGGCGGAATTAGTCGTGTTCAGAAAAGAATGCGCCCGGTGAAAGGAAAGCTTTAACGCTTGCGCACTTCTGACATGTCACGTTGTGCTTTGAAATGCCAAAAGTGTGTCTTTGTGTCTGCGGAGAGCTGGGCTTACACTCAGACACGCCAAGCTCCTCAGACAGCAAAACACACCTTGTGCGCCTATTAACAGCGGCTGACACCGCTGTAATGACTGCTCGGGTTTGTTGTGTACACACCAACCATACGCTTTAATCATGAAATGCTGCAGACAGTCTGACACCCCCCCCCCCCCCCCCCCCCAAAAAAAAAACACACACACTCAAACACACACACACCTCGACATGTCTTCCTCAATACCGACTTAATCTTAATGAACGGTGTCTAAAACCTCCGCAAACAGCCCCAGTGCGCTCACTCTGTCATTGGATTCGATAATGATATACGCTGCACTGCACTACATAATCCTCTTAACCACATTTAACAGTTACAATGAAAGGGTTCGGCACAGTAAGTCGCTCAAAGTCGATCGGGGCGAAGCGAGCGTTAATAAATAACGCGTGTCTGAATCTTCAAATCTCAGTACGAAGCTAAATTTGCATTTTTTTTTTAAATAAATCGATGGATTTCAAGCATAAAATGGTATCCGAGTGTGCATCTGGTTTTTCAACACCCCATGTCTATATTTTCGCTATGATAATTCCCTCCTGTCTTCTGGAAAGTGTTTTTGTGGTGATGTGTGGGTTTCCATTCAGTCCCAACGCTGTCAGGTACTGATATAAGACCGAAAGATTCATCGCAATGTTGTTCAATAGGGTTGAAGCTTTGTGCACAGGGATATTGTAATGCTGGAACAGGGGTCTCCTGTGGACTCCTCTGGAGCCCTGATCAAGAGCTCAATAGTGGAACCTTGGCCATACTGCTCCTTCCGGAAGGGGGGGGGGGGCATCAGTAACTCAGAACCTTAATTACCTTAGCTACCCCTTGGATAAAAACACTTGACGAACATTTAGCAGGAATCAAAAAAGAAGGTGGTGATTTAAAAAGATCTCCTCCTTGTCCAGGCGTGTTGACACCCACTACGGGGGAAAGATCCTGATTAAAAAGTCAACCCCCCCCGAGGTTTGCAACATGAACCTTTGTCACACATGTATAGGCTTGGGGTAGAAAATATAGTTTTCTTCTTAAGGCCCATCAATCAGTCCTGTACTTGGGTACGTCAAAAAAAAAAAAAAAAACTCTACGTCTCCCAAAAAAAATTCTGCACATTAAACCTGAGGCATTATTCGTATCCATCATTTCCCTTCAACGCCTGCCCTGTTTTTTTAAATAAAAAAAAACAGATTTAAAAAAATCATACATTCTGATTGCATGTAGCCCCTGAAACACATACTGTGTATATATATATATATATATATATATATATATATATATATATATATATATATATATATATATATATATATATATATATATATATCATAAGATTGGTGAAATCTTCGAGTTCGAGTCTGCTTGACAAAATACAAATTTCTCATCGACCCTCGTGAAGCCACTTGGAGGATTAGGTTATGCGGTCGAGCTCATTCTTCACCTCGGAGATCTAATAACATCGGATCCATTTTAATTATGAAAAATCGGCCAGAAAAAGAATGAAAAGAAGAAAAAAAAAACCTCTTTTCAGAAACTTGCCATCACTACCAACTGCATACACGTGGGAGACTTTCGAGATAATGAGACCTGTCTTGGCAGCTTTCTCCTTATTCACCATTCACTCCCAGCATGCATGAGTCATAAGTAAGCATGGGGCAAGATAGAGAGCAGAAAGAAAAAAAAAAAAGAAAAAAAAAACGCCACATGGATTTTATATTTGGATAATTAACCGGGTGCTGTTGTTTTTTTAACGGAAAAACACATGGCATACACGGGCACTGGATTTCATTAATCGCTGGAAATTAAGTATATTTCTCAAGATGCACTTATATCAGTTCATATCAGGCATAACATTGCCGTCAGAAGTCCATTTGTCGATTTATTCTGCGTTGCGTCTACGAATTTCACAGGCACACATGTACACGTTACTGTATGAGGGATAACAAAGACTGGCGTTTTTACGGCACTGTACTAGTGTTTCAGGAGTCTGTTTCTCGCTCTGTCGCCAATTGAAGGTTCACCTTCGACCTATTTCAGAGAACCGCTTGATGCCGTGACACTCTCCGTCGTCTCGACACGTATTTATAACAAGAAATTTTAAGCCTGATTAATTTATGATGAAAAGCTTGTTTTGGGGGCTAAAACCAGTGATGTGGTGGTCCATGAAGAAGTGGGTAAACTCTTAATTTATGCCCCCAATTTTTTAAAAGTGGTCATTTGTTTTTATAAGTGGGTGTTAAAGAAGTGGTTATAACCTCCAGTACACCACTGGCTAAAACTATTATATTTTGATCAAAGGCTTAGTGACTTAGTGGCTTAGTGTTTAGCACGTTCGCCTCACACCGCCAGGGTCCGGGTTCGATTCCCGTCTCGGCCATGTGTGTGTGGAGTTTGCATGTTCTCCCCGTGCCTCGGGGGTTTTTTCTCTGGGTTCTCTAGTTTCCTCCCGGTCCAAAAACATGGACAGTAGGTTGATTGGCACCTTGTAAAATTGTCCCTAGTGTATGAATGTGTGTGTGTGTGTGTGTGTGTGTGTGTGTCCTGTGATGGGTTGGCATTCCATCCAGGGTGTATCCTGCCTTAATGCCCAGATAGGCCCAGACTCCCCGTGACCCGACGGAAGATCGGATATATCGGTATATTGAGAGGTAATGAATGATGAATGATAATGAATGATATATATATATATATATATATATATATATATATATATATATATATATATATATATTATATATATCTATATATCTATACATACACACACACACCAAAATGTACCAAAGAGTTTTGATGATTCCATTTCTGATCTGGGAAACACTCTGAAGCAAAGTCCGAAAGTAAAACCTTTCCTCAAAAAACCAATAAAACAAAAAAAAAACAGAAATGCAACACCTGGCATCTTGACCCTGTCTCGACTCCTCACTCCGATCGCTCCTGGATAGAAAATGACCTGTCCGCAACAAAGCGAAGCGCAGCCCATAAAACTTTTATTTTCTCAAGGCCGCATATGGCAGAGTCTCTGTCTTCATCTGCGAGGCTTGGGGTCGGCTTTACAGGGCTTTTCCCCCCACAGCTGTGCAAACCTTCATCGGGAGAAAGGCAGCTCCCAAACCGAACCCCCTCCCCAAAAAAGCCTGAGGTCGCTTTAGCCCAAGCCATGCTCCTATGGGCTGATCCTTCCAAAACCAACAGCTGCTGCAACTTGTCGCATCTTAAGACTCCGGGGGCACGTGCCTCGGCTGGCACCCCGGCGCGTCGGCTCGGGAGTGGGCTGCACGACGAGCACTCTGTCCCTTGTGGGCATTTTTTTATGATTATTTTTTTTGGTAAGTATTGTTTTACTAATACAGAGAGCCAGGCGTGAGCTGTTTTCATCACTTTGAGCAGCAGGGACGGTAGCCTGAGGTCAAACGTTCAGTAGGGAGCTGCAGTAGGAAAGAACGGAGTGTAAGAACAAGGCTCCGAGTGTGAAGAGACAGAAGCGAAATATTAGAATCATTACCGTAAGGCAAAGTAATGAGGAAACATGTTGACAGAGCTGATACTGCACTTATTACAGGTTTATTTATTTATTTAGTTATTTTTCAGTTGCTTCCGATTGTTTCTCAGATCTAAAATACATCGTAAAACTCCACTTCTTATAGCTTTTTAGCCAACATTTATGTATATTTTTTGTTTACTAATTATTCCACAACATTATGCTTCTGACCTGATTAGTCTTAAACCCGTACAAAGCATCTCAGTATCAGTATCAAGGGGCAAAATGGTTAATCCATTCATCTTAAATTTATAGGTATACTCTTAAATGTCACTAATTAAGGTGAGAGATCTTCATCAAGATCAACCAATAATCAATTAGGTTTCGAAAAATGTGATCAAGAAAATACAAAACAGATCCTTCTTACATTATATAGACAAATTAATTGGGACACATTGGATTTTCCATACGTACACTCACATAGACTGTGGTTAGATACCGCAACATAGATACCTAAACAGTCATTCATTCCTCTTCTACCGCTATATCAGATCTTCCCTTGAGTCACGGGGAGCCTGTGTCTATCTCAGGCGTCTGTGGGCATTAAGGGAGGATACACCCTGGATGGAATGCCAACCCATCACAGGTCACACATACACACTCACATTCATACACTAGGGACAATTTTCTACCATGCATGTGTTTTTTGGACCGGGGGAAACCGGAGAACCCCGAGAAAAACCCCCCGAAGCACGGGGAGAACATGCAAACTCCACCCACACACATGGCGGAGGCGGGAATCGAACCCGACCCTGGAGGTGTGAGGCGAACGTTCTAACCACCAAGCCACCGTGCCCCCGTATTAATATTATATACTTCTTCATTTGTTTTCTAAAATGTTAATTTCATTTATTGAACATGCAAATGCCACACTCCACACCCACAAACACTGAGACGGGAATCAATCAAACCCGGGCCCTGGCGGTGTGAGGCAAACGTGCTAACCACTAAGCCACCGCACCCTCATGGAGGGAATAAACGAACATTAGGATGGTTCAGTAAAAGTGTGACTCCTGTTCAGTCTCTTACAATCAACATCCAATGGCAAGAAGACCTCAAACTAGAAAGACCCAGATTGGACCCAGAAATAAACAAAGGTTTGGTAAGTCTGTGGAAAACCGATTTAGTATTCGTTTGTGGTTGTGGTTGTTGTTTAGCATGTGTTTATATATTGTGTGTGATTAAGTCCAGGTGTGTGTGTAGAGGTGAGTTTTTGGTCACCGGCTAAATCTGGCATCTTTTTACAACAAAACTGAAATATTATTGATCATTATTACTAAAGGTTGCATGTCTGAGAAAATGTATTTATAATAATTTGTTCTGAATTTATTATTACAGCAGATAATGGCGCCGAACAGATGGTTAAAGGAAGCATAAATTTGTGGACACCTGACCATCGTATGTCATTTTTGAATGTGCCACAAATTTGATCCCCATTTGCGTTAGTTCATGAGAAGGGAAACTTGTAGGATGCCTCAGGGTTCCAATTTATGGCAAAGGTGTTGAGTAGGGTCGCGGTATCTAAAGACAGTGTGTGATTGTACGTTGGGAAAACCTAATGTGTCCCAATAATTTTCTCTATATATGGTAAGACTGGAGACATGGTGGCTTATTGGTTAGCACGTTCACCTCACACCTCCAGGGTCGGGGTTCAATTCCCGTCTCGGCCATGTGTGTGTGGTAGGTTGATTGGCACCTTGGAAAATTGTCCCTAGTATGTGAGTGTGTGTGTGTGTGTGTGTGTGAGTGTGTGTGTCCTGCGATGGGTTGGCATTCCATCCAGGGTGTATCCTGCCTTAATGACCATACATGCCTGAGATAGGCACAGGCTCCCAGTGACCAGAGGGAAGATCAGATATAGCGCTAAATGAATGATAAATAAATGAATGAATGTAAGAAGGGGGGCATGGTGGGTTAGTGGTTAGTACGTTCGCCTCACACAGCCATGGTCCGGGTTCGATTCCCGTCTCGGCCATGTGTGTGTGGAGTGTGCATGTTCACCCCGTGCCTCAGGGTTTTTTTTCTCCAGGTTCTCCGGTTTCCTCCCGAATGAATTCCTGAAATCCAACTAAGCCACCCATGTAGCTTCAACATCCACTTATCTGCTAAACGTAGTTCTCCAAACTTCATTACAGCGTGTGACAGTGTTTTTTTGTTTTTTCTTTTTTTTGTTTCACCAACTGCAGCCAATAATGGACCTTCACACATGATGACGCACTTCTCACCAACTTGTCAACCCCGCTCGTTTCTTTTTTCAGCGACGCAGGTTCAAACCTCTTCGTCGTAAACGCCATTGTCCTGAAATTTTCGCAACAAATTTAAAATCGCGCCCAGAATGACACACGACCGATTCTATTTCCTTCTGCGCCTTTCAAGTGCACAAACATTCCCGTTCCTCGTGCATGTGCAAAACGGCCAATCAAGCCTCCAACCTGTTTACTCTGAAAACAACTCTGTTTGGAGAAGCTGATTAAAGAAATGTAAAGTACGGAGGAAGGGGGCGGGTGTTATGAAGGATGACTGACAGCCGGAAGCACCGTGCTTTCCCTCTGTACTCAGTAATTATACACATATCTACCTGACTTTTTTACACACACACACACACACACACACACACACACACACACACACACACACACACACACACACACACAACACAAGTGTATCTATCTCTCTCTTATCTCTCTCTCTCTCTCTGTATATATATATATATACTCTTGTGTGTGTGCTGCGTGTGTATAGTGTATATGTATATATATATATATATATATATATATATATATATATATATATTTATATATATATATATCCCAAAACACACCACACAACACAAACTGGTATATATATATATACATATATACACACACACACACACACACACAAACGTGTGCATATATATATATATATGATATATGTATATATATATATATATGATATATGATATGAGATAAGGATCTAAGGAACTGTTTCATTGCGCTTCAAACAAAGGGGAATTCGGCAAACACCTACCACAGGCTAATGGCAGGCGACATATCCGCTGGTCGTGTGGTTTTACTGATTTGAATAAGGAGTAAACACATATGATGGAAACTATTTTCCCACACAGAAACCAGCACCTGAGCTAAACCTCACACACGTAACATCTCACATAGACTGATGGTTTTTTTTTTGCACAAGAGCATCGCTTGAACTTGCATTTTGCAAAACTATTTCTTTATTTACATAAACTTGCTGATGTACTGATTCCAGATGTTGTCTATAGCTAGCACGGCATGCATATATATATATATATAGTATATATATATATATATATATATATATATATATATATATATATATATATATATATATATATATATATATATATATATAATATAAAATTCGTGCAAATGCAGTTTCTTTGTTATGCACTGTTGTTTTGTTTAGGGTAAATGAAATAATAATTTCATTTAATAAAAGTGCACTAAATGTACAAGTTCTCCCCAATAATGCATTATATGAATGATTAAAATTAACATTTTAGAAAACACATGAAAAATTATTATTATATAATATTAATACACAGTGCCTTAGTGGT
Source organism: Kryptopterus vitreolus (assembly GCA_030449085.1). NCBI lineage: Eukaryota > Metazoa > Chordata > Actinopteri > Siluriformes > Siluridae > Kryptopterus > Kryptopterus vitreolus. The sequence goes on from JACRUU010000021.1 coordinate 7,444,379, forward strand.
TAGCACGTTCGCCTCACACCTCCAGGATCCTGGTTCGATTCCCGCCTCGGCCATGTGTGTGTGGAGTTTGCATGTTCTCCCCGTGCCTCAGGGGGTTTTTCTCCGGGTTCTCCAGTTTCCTCCTCCGGTCCAAAAAAACATGCACGGTAGGTTCATTGGCACCTTTTAAAATTGTCCCTAGTGTGTGAATGTGTGTGTGAATGTGAGTGTGTGTGTGTGTGTGTGATGGGTTGGCATTCCATCCAGGGTGTATCCTGCCTTAATGCCCATGCACGGCTGAGATAAGCACAGACTCCCTGTGACCCGAGGGAAGATTGGATATAGCGGTAGAAGATGAATTAATGAATGAATATTAATATTAAATATATTGCCACGAAAACAGCCTTCGTTGTGAAAAAAAGATAACTCAGAATTGGTCTGAAATGCTGCTGAGACGAGGTATAAACTTCTAAACAAAATATATTTATTTTTATTAACTAATGCAAATTCTGTAAAAGATGGAAATTGGAACAAGTCTAGTTAGGGTTGGATTTAGGACTATTAATAACCTGGCATTGTTTATTTATTATGTCAATGGAAGTCCTGACAAAGATAAGTAGGAAAAATGTGTGTGTGTTTGAGTGTGTGTGTGTGTGTGTGTGTGTGTGTGTGTGTGTGTGTGTGTGTGTGTGTATGTGCGCGCATGTGCGTGCGTATGTGTGTGTGTGTGTGTGCACACGTGCACCTGGAGCTTTGTGCGCTGCAAGAATGTCAGACTGCAGGAGTCAGTGCCAACAGTACAAGGAAATGCTTTAGTCAGCCACTACACACACACACACACACACACGCACACACACACACACACACACACACACACACACACGTACACAAGCTTTTCTCTTTCACTCAGTAGTTTTCCTTTATAAACACAGGCTAAAGTCACATTCTTCCTTCATTCCCAAAACTTCTCCCTTAAACTACATTCCTTCCTGGGAATATTTGTTCAGTCCTATACCGTTTTTTTTTTTTGTTTTTTTGTTTTTTTGTTTTGCCTAAATATGATCAAGAAAAATACAAATAAGAAATAAATGCCTGATTTAAGAAAATACAAACTAGAAACCAGTTCAATTACCTCCCAGTGCATTAAGATATTTCCAATTATAAGTATCAATGCACGTATTTGGTCTTAATTAACTCGTTAATTATTTTCGAAACAGTTTGCTCCGTTTTTGTTTTGTTAAAACCAGCCTTATTTAAGAATTGTATATTCTGGTTTTAAAGTATTAAATCATGTGCATTGCAAGCAGTTATTGATTTAAAGGAAGACACGGGAGTTATTGTGCAAAAACAAGGCGAAATAATTCCTTCTGTTTCTCAAAAATAAACTCATAAAAAACATGAAGTGTATTTTGTTATTAATGCACATTGAAAGAACTGAAATCAAACTCCAAAAGAAAAAAAAAATTACAAATTAAAGCCAGTATTAAAAGACACCAGGTCTGAAATGACGTCCATTATTAAGGTCAATTTGCAGGTAAAACAACATTAAGCTTTACTTAATAAGTAAAAAAATACGAATAATCTGCTTTTGCATTGTGTTTTCTTCCTTAAAATACGATTTGTACGGCTAGAAATACGGGTGTAAGTATTGCCTCGTGTTTTTGTTGCAGTGAAGGGAAACACTCCTGCCTCGCAGTAATATAAGAGAGGCCACCTGACTGGCATGTTGCTGTAACACAATATGGTGCTACTTAAGCGGGGGCCAGTGACAGCTAAGTGCCCCAATGCATGATGGGTCTGAGATAAAGCCAGAGCGAGAGAAACACAGGGGCCCCCGGGCTCAGTGTCCGCGGCAGGGAGCCAGATAGCATTGTGCTTCTGACGGGCATTAAGTTTCCAGCTCCGACTTGAGCTTCTCTCTGCTGGCTGCCTTCGAGATGCTCTATAGCCCTTATCTGATGCGCTGTGCCCGAGTCGTGCTGTCAGCTGCTGGAGCTGTCATCACCCCGGTCGCTCAGGTGCGGAGATAAAGAGTCCGGCATGGACTGCGTTCTAGGTGGATAGCGGCCCGTGTTTAGGGAGACTTTCTCCTGCGCTCCGACACACGTGTATTAGATGGACATGCGTGCACACGCCCGTAGCGCACACGTACACGCGCACGAGCCCGAATTTGTTCCGAGCCCCATTGTACGTCCATGCGTAATTTCCGCGCCCATTCATATCCCAAGCCTCTTAACACATGAGTGCCCCAAAGCGCGCAGACACAGCGGTCCCCTAACAGGCTGCTCTTTGTCTCGGGCAAATTGCTCGAGGAATGCTACTGAAAAACAACGGTGCAGACAGATCCCTGGAACCCAGAGGAGCCATACAACAACAACAACAACAAAAAAAAACCCCGTCCTGCTCATTCATTACGCTGATTAGGCAAAGTTGATAATTAGACCAACCAGGAATTGTGGGCACCGGGTTCCGAGAGTGACTTCCGAGGACTTTGCACAGGACATGCAAAACGATGCAGTGTGAATATTTGTTAAAGAATAAATAAATAAATAAATAAATACACCAAAAGTCATTTTTTATTTCCAGATTTTATACTAACAAAAACGACTCGTCGGATTAAAGGTCAAAGTGCACACAACAAAAGAAACTAGAGCGTTTCCCTATAGGCATCATATAATGTGGGTCAGATCAGCTGACTCCCAAGAGGAGCATTTATCAGTTTATGAGGTTGAAGACAACCTGAAGACCTGAAACAGATGGCCAGCTAGACTTTTTTTTTTCGCTGCATCTGTGCAGGAGTTCATTTTAGATACCATACCATAATTAATTCAGCATTCTCCTACGTTATATAGTATTTATCTAATTAAGAAAAAAAATGCACAATAAACGACACAATATATTTCGCTCCGGCCTGGTCACATGACCAACCGTAGCTCAGGTGTGCCCTGGTTAATAGCATTAGGTCATTATTACCCCATTACGTTCTACGATTACCTTTATAAGCGTCAACGTATTAATGTTTCCACTGCAATGCAATAACGCTGCACTCGGAAAGACCCCCAAATCGCACACACACACACACACACACACACACACACACACACTGCAAGCATTGTCTTAACAGCGAGTTCCACTTTGACTACCTGCATGGCATTCTGTGCTTTAGGGACAAAACCGACTGAACCAAAAGCCCCAAGAGAAAATGTCAGGAAATGTCATAAAATGGGGGGGGGGGGGGGGGGGGCTACGGTGGCTTAGTGGTTAGCACATTCGCCTCACACCACCAGGGTCCGGGTTCGATTCCTGTCTTGGCCATGTGTGTGTGGAGTTTGCATGTTCCCCTCGTGCCTCAAGGGGTTTTTTCTCCAGGTTTTTTCTTTTCTCCATGTTCTCCGGTTTCCTCCCGTTTCCCTGTCCAAAAACATGCACGGTAGGTTGATTGTCACCTTGGAAAATTGTCCCTAGTGTATGAATGTGTGTGTGTTAGTACGTGTGTGTGTGTGTGTGTGCCCTGTGATGGGTTGGCATTCCATCCAGGGTGTATCCTGCCTTAATGCCCATAGACACCTGAGCAAAGGCATTCTATTTTTAATATTCCAACGTACGAAATATATTACTTTTTATGAAATTTCACACTGTATAAAGTAGGAAGAAAAAGGAAAGAAGAAAACGGCACGGCGCATTCTTTAACTGCTGTACGCGGCGACGTTGTAGCAGCTGTAAAAGAGCATGCGCCAAATTACAGGACTGAATCTGGAGATTTGCTGGGGAGCCAGAATTCCTGTCATTCTTGCCGAACCCAAATGAGCTTCCCATCCAGAGAAAGGGCTGACTGGGGGCTTTAATGGATTAGGTATTGACACATATAATGACACAGAGTGAGAGATTTAAAGGATGATCTAATCACTAGGGTTTTTATGTATTGTTTTTTTTTCCCCCGTAGTCGTTTGTAAAATCTCGTTCTGTAAAAACTACTTCGCTCCATGAGTTTTCGAGATGTGTAGTGAGTACCGCAATAATGTAATACCGCATATATATATATATATATATATATATATATATATATATATATATATATATATATATATATATATATATATATATGGTCCAGGTTCTATTCCCGTCTCGGCCATGTGCGTGTGGAGTTTGCATGTTCTCCCCGTGCCTCAGGGGGGTTTTTCTCTGGGTTCTCCGGTTTCGTCCAGGTCCAAAAACATGCACGGTAGGTTGATTGGCACCTTTGGAAAAATTGCCCCTCGTGTGTGAATGTGTGTGTGTGTGTGTGTGTGTGTGTATGTGTGTGTGCCCTGCGATGGGTTGGGCATTCCATCCAGGGTATATCCTGCCTTAATGCCCATAGACGCCTGAGATAGACACAGGTTCGAATAAAGCGGTAGAAGATGAATGAAAAGTAGTGTGTATAAAAGAAAAGGAATGAAGTCGGAATAAGGACACGAATTAAAAATGTGAAAATGATAACAGCAGATATGTCAGTGTTAAATATGTGCAATAGATGTCCTTGTTCGTCCTTGTTTTAAAGCGAACACAATTGTTTATTACGAACTAAACACTTCTCAATTCTCTGTGAAAAAAAAAAAAACAAAAAAAAGAAGAAAAAACAACAACAAAAAAAGTGTCCCTGGAGTCGCTTGAGCAGAACGGCAAGAAACCATGACAGACTCTGGAACTGAAAGTAGACTTGGGAGCGCACCAGCAACATTAATGCGTCTGAATGGCAGCGGACAAATATAGACGAGACCTATAAACTATATTACGCCGCACAACCTTGGAAACAATAGACAGTGTCTGATTACCGAGCTGTCTGATTACCGAGCTGTCTGATTGTGTGTTCGCATAATAGGTTATTGAAACAACAACAACAAAATGTTATGTTTGTGGAAGCGTAGAGAGGGCACAAGGTCGTAGGCCGTAACGTATCAACAACAAACCCGAGTGCGAGATTGAGGATGTGACCCGAGCGCCATTCTGGGGACACGAGAACGCACGTACCCTGATTAGACGCTTGTCTTCCTACCTTGCGTCGGAGTTTGCGCTCGTGTATGCTTAGTAACAAACCACTACCCCTTCATTACACCGCTCCATAGTGGCTCCAGTCGGGCTAAAGCAGTCCCCTTTCTCTCCTTCTCTCTAAACACATAGACACTTGTGCGCACACACACACACACACACACACACCAAAAACACACACACAGCCTTACCCTCACCCCACTCTCTCTTTCTCTTTCTCTCTCTCTCTCGCTCTCTGTCTGTCTGGCTCCCAGCAAAATGAGCAACCCTACCATTAAGGATCCTTCTCACCAAAACTCTGGAGTGTTTCACCGAGTCATCACAATTCCCTGCCCTCATAAGTCGCTTGCTCACTTTATTCAATAGGAACAAAAATATTGAGACCTATAAAAACACAAGCTAAATATAAATATATCTACCAGAGACCTGGGATGGTAACACACACACATACACACACACATACACATACACAAACGCGTAGACAAGTGTCTGGCGTCTTCATCGCTCGCCTGGTGGAAGTAAACAAAAACAATTCCCTGGCTGAATGCAGCTGCAGCCCGTCTGACGGGGGGGGGATCACGTGACAGACCCGAGCGACAAACACAACAGTGTGTTATTGTAGTAGCGGCTGGCGGTGTATCATTTGGAGGGTGGAGTCCTGATCAGGTTTCTCTGCACCTCGCTTGTGATTGTGCTAAAGAAAAGAAGGGGGGGGGGTGTTGGAGGGGGCGCCGGAACGCTATGGAGTAATGCGCTGTAACACAAGCGGTGGTTAACCATGGTGAGTTGGCGAACTGGCCCACACACACACACACAAATACACACACATGACCTCTCTTGTGTGTACACTTCGGTGGAAGTGTATTTCTCTTATTTTAATCAGTTGAAAGGATTTTTCGATTGTTTTGCAGCGACTTCATTTTTGCACCCAGAGCAGTTACTTGCTACTCGACATAAAAAAAAAGGAGGGCATGGGGGAGGACAGAAAGAAAGAAAGATAAACTCCAATCGAGCCATTTCTATATAAAAGATAAAAAATACATAAATAAAAGGCTGACATGTTCGTAACCCTTTCCTTCAGAATGTTGGGCAGAAAGACAGTGAGAGAGAGAACATGTAAAAGAACAAGCAAAAGAAAGAAAGGAATACAGTGCATAAAGCGAGACACGCGAGAACCCAGACTGCCCAGAGAGCTGAGACTTCAGTGTACTCAGTGTTGTTGCAGTTTAGCTTGAGACACTTCCTGCTCTTTTGTTTGTCAAAAATACACCCAAACCATAGAATACACCCTGAATAAACAATACTTTTACTTTGGAATACTGGTATACATAGTATATGTTTATTGTTTGTAAAGTGTAATAGTGTAATCTTAGTGTAATCTAATTGCATCATCTGCTTTGGCAATAATGTGTGTGTGTGTGTGTTTACGAGAGAAAGAGAAAGAGAGAGTGATAAAATGTAGTAATATAAATGAGAGGTTTACCAAATGTTAAAGGGAAGTGTCCCAGGGTGCACTTATTTACGATCTACGATATATATTTCCACATATAGAGAAAAAAAATGTGGTACAGTGATGGTGAACTGAAAGTGATATATAGTATATATATATATATATATATATATATAGATATATATAAAACATTAATTCATTAAAATTAATTCAATTGCATTTTAAAAATACATGAATTCATTCATATTTATTGTTATATGTAGAAAAGTATTGGGACGCCTGACTTTCCCAGCCATATATGACTCTTTCCCAAACTGTTATTGCAAAGCTGAAGGTGCACAAATGTACAGGGTGTGTTTGGATGTAATAAATTAATGTGTGTGTGTGTGTGGAGGGGGGGGTATAATGTGGAATGAGAAAAAAAATGTGGTACAATGCTTAAAATATAATATATATATATATATATATATAGCATATAATTAATATATATATAAAACTTTTTCCATAATATATACTGTAAGGTGCTGGGATTTTATACATACATATGTAGCCAAATGCTATTTTATATATTATATGACGTCAAAGTCAAGGCTATTAATACACCCTGTAAAATAAGTGTCTTTTTTTCACAGGGTGTATTAATAATGTAAAATAAGTGCCTTTTCTGTTGATAAATGATTCATAGATCATATCATGAAGGTCAAAGGTGTACACTTCGACTTACAGTGAAAGTCTGCGTGCATGTCCAGACATGCCTGATGTTCTGCATCCTGAGTGATGAGCGTAATAGACCGGGAGGAACTGCGCTGCCAAGTTTCCTCCTTTTGTTTCATTTATGAATTGAGCCTAAATCAATCCGTGGCATTTTTTTTACCCTTTACACAGTTCAAAAGAGCCCAAAGCAGCAGCCCGGGGAGACCACAAGACCCTTTGCCCTGTACAGCTGCTGATGGGAGCGAGTGTATTGAGTTCAAGAGCGTGAGCAAATGGACATTGCCCTTAACAATGGCCTCAAATAATCCCCGCTTCATATTGTTAGCCAGTTGAGCGAAAGCATAACTCCTTTAACTTGTGTAGAGTGAGATCCAAACTGTCGCGATGCAGTTAAGCACACTGCTGATTATGGTTAGACATGTTAATACCTGCCTTTTCTCTCACAAGTGGACAATCTTGGGTTCAGGGCTGAAGCGCTTTGAAGCACTTTATTTATTCTGACCGCACCTGTCTCCACAAACCCCTAATGTCTGTCTAGACTTCAAATCCGGCTCGAAACGATGCGGGAAACGGTTAGCGCCGACTTCCCATCCCGAGACATTTACATATTCAATGAACGGTTTATTCAACACTATAAGAAAGTCTTTTTTATGTATTTATTTATTTATTTTTATATGCCATTGATATTTTTCTACCCTACTGTTAGTCATGTTCCACACCTTCAATGCAACCCAGTAGGATTTGTTTTACCAACCAAATGCATTGCACATATTTAATTCTAACAATGCTAATTTATTTATTTTTGTTGCTATAAATAAAGAACAATGATCAGATATAAATATCAGAATTCATGCTGTGTATATATACAAAGTCCTAATTGTCTACAGGTCCTGCTGACTGTTAATAATTAATCATTTACAACTAGCGTTAGCATTGCTAGCAACTGTAGCAGACTAGGAAACTCTATTGTGGCACAAACTTCCTGAGGTAATTCTAGTGTTAACTAACAGAATGTGACATTATGGGATGATTATATAGCCATTCTGGTGCTATAATAGAATTTTCGAGGCAGTATTTACTCCCCCATCCCCCCCACATAAAGAGTAAATAGCTAATAGCCTAAGTCCTACTTATAAACAACAGACTTGGCACCTTACACCTCCCCGATTCGATCCCCAGCTCAGGGTATTGCCCGTGCATGTCCTAGCCAACTCTAAATTGCTCCAAGGTGTGAATGAATGTGTCACTGTGTGTGTGTGTGTGTGTGTGTGTGTGTGTGTGTGTGTGTGTGTGTGTGTGTTTTATGATGAGATGTATCCAGAATATTTTCCTATTCCCACTCAATATTCCCAGATTCCAACACAAGATATATCATGATAGAATGAAATGAAGCATCAAAAAATAAAGAAAAAAACATTCCCCTCTTAGACACCCTCTGTCCTGTCCTCATGTCCTGCATCTCGCCATGGTAATCCCCTACTAATGCACATGTTTAGTCCTGTTTGTGTAATCCGGACTAACCCTGTAATAAGCCCAAGGCAATGTGTCTCAGATAAGATGGGATGGACTGTCCTGCAAAACAGGTGTGTGCGTGTGTGTGTGTGTGTGTGTGTGTGTGTGTGTGTGTGTGTGTGTGTGTGTGTGTGTGTGTGTGTGTGTGTGTGTGTGTGTGTGTGGTTTTGTGTGTGTGTGTGTGTCTGGGCACATTAACCATATGCTTGGAACCGCTGACTGACTTTTCATGTCTGAACAGTTCAACCATCATAAAGACTGATCAACCTTTACCACTTTAGTCACATGGGGCGAAGCTGTGATGTCATTTAGGGCAATCTATCTTCATGAAGCCGGCAGACAGTCAGGCTTTCTGGTTGCGAGGGAGTGGAGAAAGACACCATCATCAGGGCATGCGTCTTTGTCCGGACAGAAAGAGACATTTGTTTGGCATATGTGTCTCTGTCCAGGCTGAATAAATCACTGTCTGGCTTCGACATATTAAGAGAGTATTACTCACAACCTGCCTTTCAGACATGTGCCTCAAAAACGTTCGGCCGGGGTGGGGGGGCGGTGACAAATGGATTCATGCGAATGGCAAAGGAATAGAAAAGGAGGGAACTGGAAGAAAGAAGGATCCTCAAAAAGAGGGACTAAAGCAACGTGGTAGTTATCACTGTTTTTCACAGGCATGGATCCTTACTGGCCTTATTTATTTATTTATTTTCTGAGATTTTTAACAATATATAATGTATATATGAGTAAATAAAAAAAAAAATAAAAAAAATTTATAATTATATATATATATATATATATATATATATATATATATATATATATATATATATATATATATATATATATATATATAAAATAAGCTGCTTTGCTTTATATTTGCTTTTCCCAGAGCGTGCTTTCAAACCATCTCTCCTGTGCCCTGCTCCAGGAAATCGAAAAACATGGAAACACACTTGGTCCAGATGTGAGAGTCAGTGTGTGTGTGTGTGTGTGTGTGTGTGTGTGTGTATGTATGGTGTCAGGGTCAGCCAGTTCACACACCTGCTGCCATGAAGCATACGGAGAGTCGTGAAACTACACACTGGACACCGCTACCCTGACCTTGTACTCATTTCAAAATACAGGACGAGCATCTGCTCAGAGAAGAAATATTCAATTACTCAGCTTTATCACGGTTCATTACAAAACATTTGTGCCTGGTCTGTTTTTTTTTGTTTGTTTGTTTTCTTTGTAGTTTTCTATTAGTCAATATTTATTTAGAACCACAAACTTCCTAACATGCTTGGACAAGTGCATGAGTTTGAAGTTGCAAATCCCGTCGCATCCCATTGATGTCAGACTCTTTGTGCAGGAGAACACAATGGCCAGTCAGATCAGAGAATTGTCCAGACAATAAAGCAAGAAGAAGTAGAAGAAGAAAAAGGGAACGGTAGAAGCATTGTTGAATTGTTTATATACCAAATCATAGAATCACCACAGTCGGCTTTTAGGGCTAAGCCAATGTTTGTTTTTTATGGATCAATCATTTACCAATACAGCTTCCACTCTTCATTATTCATGTCTCTCTGTCTGTCTGTCTGTCTGTCTGTCTGTCTGTCTGTCTCTCTGTCTGTCAACTCACTACACAGTATACAGGGCAGGTGGTAGCAGTGGTTAAGGCATTGGCCTCTGGACCGAAAGATCACAGGTACAAATCCCGCTCCCACCAAGCTACAGCTAGTGGGCCCCTGAACAAGGCCCTTAACCCTCAATTGAGATGTCTTCTAAATGCCATAAATGTATATAGGCAAAATGTTTTAGACACCTGACCCCAGGATTCTTATGTGCTTTTTGAACACGGCATTCCACATTTACTGCTCAGTTTTCATTCGCTCATTCATCTTCTACCGCTTTATCCGATCTTCCCTCGGGTCACGGGGAGTCTGTGCCTATCTCAGGCGTCTATGGGCATTAAGGCAGGATACACCCTGGATGGAATGCCAACCCATCGCAGGGCACACACACACACATTCACACACACATTCATACACTAGGGACAATTTTCCAAGGTGCCAATCAACCTACCGTGCATGTTTTTGGCCCGGGTGGAAACCAGAGAAACGGGAGAAAAACTCCCTGAGGCACGGGGAGAACATGCAAACTCCACACACACATGGCCGAGACGGGAATCGAACCTACTAACCACTAAGCCACCGTGCCCCATCCGTTCATGACAGGGAGAGCTGGGAGGGACGCGGAGGCGAGGGTCAGAGGAATGCCGGAGCGAGCATCGGGTGTTCGTAAAATCAGGTACTGATGTAGAAGGAGGCCTGGGGTGCAGTGCAGTCATTACAAGTCATCCCAAAGGTGATCATTAAAGATTGAGGTCACTCCAATCCAAGCATTTTGCCCACCCCTGCATTAGTCTAATAGCAACATCACGTCCACAATGGTGCTTTTGGTATATGTTACTAATTAGTAATAGTGGACATGGGTTACAGTAATAAATGGATTATTTGGTTCAGAGACAGAAAAGCAAGAAAATATTTCAGAGGAAAAGGATTTCATAGGCCAGACAGAAGAGTTCAGTAAGTTGGGACTGGGCCACGAAGCTCGGAACATGTGCCAGGGTGCTTGTTTGGCATCAAGCCATAATACTAAAGCTGCCCTGTAAGAAGTGCCATGCAACACAAAACAAGGATACGCCTAGCAGCTTCCACTAAACACAGCTGGCTCGCACGTTACTCATTGCACTCTCGCGCACGCACACAGACTGGGATACATTGAGGGCGTATTGTCGAAGTATTATTTCGCGTGACTCCTCTGGGATGATTTTAAACACAAATACGTTATTTACCGCTTGGATACACAAATGATGACAACGATGTAGGGAATGTTTTTTTCCCCTTGATGCTAGCATTAGGGAGAAGCGTATAGGGATTTTTTGAACCCGAAATCCACAGCCGCAATTTGTAAAACAAAAACTGTGACAATTGGGTAATAGTGTAAATCCATATTCGGTTGAGAGTAAAACATGTTATAACATGTCCAAAACAAATATTCAGACAGGGAAACAAAAGTGTTGGAGCAAAAAAAAAAGTCAATCAGACAAACATTTGTCAACTAATTAAGTGCTTTGACTGGAGTTAAATGGGTATAAATAGGGTATGAAAGAGTGAAGACTTGGATCTTGGCACAAAGGACAAAGAAAAATCAATATTGGATGCATGTGATCTTCTGTAAAGCTCTTACGAGACAACGTTCATTGTTAAAATGGATATATAAATAGAATAGTCTGTGTGGGAGGGGGGGTGGTTCAGAGGTTAAAGTGTTAGACTACTCGAGGGTTCAAGCCCGGGTATCACCGTTTGGGACCTTAACCCACTGTGCTCCAAGGAGCGCTGTATCATTGCTGACCCTGATCTCTGACCCCAGCGTCCAAAACAAGTTGGGATGTGCGACAAAGGAATTTCACTGTGCTGTAATCAGAGGTGTCAAGTAACGATGTACAAATACCTTGGTACCTTACTTAAGGAGAACTTTGGAATACTGGAGTACGTTTTTGAATGCAGATTTTTTTTGCTTCTACTCCTTATAGAAAGATCGAATGAATGTGATTGTGGTTGGATGAGAAGTATAAACATATACTATGTATATAGGGGCACGGTGGTTTAGTGGTTAGCACGTTCGCCTCACACCTCCAGGGTCCGGGTTCGATTCCCATCTTGGCCATGTGTGTGTGGAGTTTGCATGTTCTCCCCGTGCCTTAGGGGGTTTTTCTCCGGGTTCTCCGGTTCCCCCCGGGTCCAAAAACATGCACGGTAGGTTGATTAGCACCTTGGAAAATTGTCCCTAGTGTATGAATGTGTGTGTGTGTGTGTGTGTGTGTGATTGTGTGTGCCCTGCGATGGGTTGGCATTCCATCCAGGGTGTATCCTGCCTTAATGCCCATAGACGCCTAAGATAGGCACAGACTCCCCGTGACCCGAGAGAAGATTGGAGAACTATATATATATATATATATATATATATATATATATATATATATATATATATATATATATATATATATATATATATATATATATAGTTATATATATAAAGATTTTGTGTTTAATGGTATTTCCTTACATTACTTTTACTTTTATACTTTACCTCTTCTTTTCATTAAGAGACATGGAATACAGCGAATCCACACAGTACCGCCTTTAACACGCTCATACTTCCATCTTCCAGGCCATGTTGTAACTCAGTGTTTGTTGACTTTTATGATTTGAATGGTAACAATATCAAACAAAGCAATGTACCACAAAGAGTACACGATAATCACCTATACTGTTTGCATTTCTGGGTTGCCATTAGTGCTGCGTTCATTTCCAGATGTGGTATTAAATGATTTTGGGGGAACAATATGTGAAATCCAGATCTGCTTTCGATTTGCGCAGGGAACTACAACTGTAATTATATAAACATTTTGTTTCCAAAATAGGTCTTTAGGTGTTTTTGTTGACATAATTCAATGCTTATGGGTCACTAAATACTGATTGTTTGTTTAGGGCTTTTCTCTGCAAAATGCATTACAGAAATAGCTGATTGTCAATGATGTCAACCAAGTACATTCTATCTATCTATCTATCTATCTATCTATCTATCTATCTATCTATCTATCTATCTATCTATCTATCTATCTATCTATCTATCTATCTATCTATCTATCTATCTATCTATCTAGTCTGTCTGTCTGTCTGTCTGTCTGTCTATCTATCTATCTATCTATCTATCTCTCTCTCTAAGTATGTATATATATATATATATATATATATATATATATATATATATATATGTTATATGATGTCTAACTGGCTTCATTATAGAAACTAAATGTCTAACTGTCTTCAACTAGATGTCTAACTGGCTTCATTATTTGGCAAAATAGTCATGAAAGAATAAATAAAGAATTAAATATATAAATAAATATACAAACATTATTCTATAGAGCACGCCCAAAAGTAACTTCTCGAGATTCTTTACACAAGAAAAGAATCACTGAAATTCAAATAATAAAATAAAGAATTCTATAAAGAGATAAGTAAATAAAAAAAATAGCATTTAAAAAAAAAGGAAATATTAATTGTCAGAAATCGCAAAAAAAAATAAATGAACCGATTTTATTATTTATAGTAGTAGCTGCGAAGTAGACTTGGAAGACTTTTTAGGGTTAGTCTGTTTATTATCACTGTACAATCTATGGCATGTTCTATAGAAACTAAACAACAGGAAAACGTTGGTTGATGGTTTGATTGAAGAAGGCAACATAAAGATTGCGCTATCATTTTAGATTTTCTTTGACAAGAACCCAGACAACAGAATACTTTGTGTGTGTGTGTGTGTGTGTGTGTGTGTGTGTGTGTGTGTGTGTGTGTGTGTGTGTGTGGGTATGCGTGTGTAAACGAAAGATGTGCTTAAATGAGCCAGTCAAAATACCTGATCTGTATTAGATAGTGAGGGGGATCCAAAAGAATATTCAGCTATCAGAGCATCGGAGTCTGAGACACCAAACACAACACACACACACACACACACACACACACACACACACACACACACACACACACACACACACACACACATATATATACCCACACAACTCACCTTATCTTCCATTCTGATCAGCCTGGCTCCAATAGTGTGGTATTCCTTGTCCACACCTTTTTCTGTAACCAAAAAATGTAGAAGAATGTATATTAACATTTTACTTTGATGTGTTTTTTAGAGGATTTGTAAATGTACGTCTTCCCTGAGATATTTTACATTTACATTTATTTTGCCAGCTTATACAAGTAAGAATTAAACCCAGCCATTTGTGAAACCAGGCACAAGCCAGTACACCCTTAGTGCTCGTCCCAAACCCGGAAAAATGAGTAGGGTTGCGTTAAGAAGGGCATAAAACATGCTCCAAACCTAAAGAGTGGATCACAAAACAGAATTTCATACCAGATTGGTTGAGGCCCGGGTTAACAACGATCAACACAGGTTAGCCAACAGAGTACTAGTGAGAATTGGGCTAGTGACGGCAAAAGGAGGAGACGGAGAAGGGGAAGACATTTACAGAGATAGTGGGGAGAAGTGGAGGAGAGTGTTGGTTGGGGAATGTACTTTAAATGTTGGTACTATGACTGGTAAAGGGAAAGAATGTTAAAACAAGAAAAAGAATGTAAAGGTAAACCTATATACTGTACAGTACTGTACTGCTAGGTCTCCTAGAGTGCTACAATGCATAATACCAATGTTAGCCCTACATGTACTATATGTAATTCATGCAAGCACATTCTCTTTGGTATGCACTGTTGTTTTCTTGGGTCTAAGTAGTGTAAACACAGTAAAAAAAATGTTTGTGTTTGTCTAAAATATACTGGAATCATTTCATTGAATGAAAAATTTCAGTTTATATAGGACCATGCTTCGGTGTAACAGACGTCTGAATCTTTGTGGAATAATAGTATATAATTGAATATTATGCTATAGCATAATAGTGTTTGTTTTTGTTGTAGAAACCCCCATATATGTCATGAATAGACAATTCATGAATTCATTCATAGACAAGGCTTGATAGGTACCTGGCAGGAACATTCCCGGCTTTCCCAACGTGTTGTCCATCCTAGGAAAGAAAAACAAGAGGAAACAATGAAAAATGCATTGATTGTTTCAGACACCTAATGCCCCTCTCAACACTGGCGCTCCCCCCCCCACCCCCCTTACTCTTTCCCTTTCCCAAGCCCCCCCCCCCCCTCACAGCTACACAATCAAACAGAAAGATGTGAAAGGAAAGCCACAGATGTTGTTTGGGATGTTGTTGTTGTTGTTGTTGTTGTTGTCTCACCGTCTCTGGAGCTCTTTAATGCGGACCATCATGTTCAGGTGGCCCTGGGAATACTGCTCGATCACGTCTCGCACGTCGTACGGTTTCCTCGCTTGCTGCCGAGAGCCGAGACAGAAAGAGTGGATGAAAGCATGAGTCCCTCGAGGGGGGGGGGGGGGGGGGGGGGGGGGTGGGGGGGGGGAGGGGGGGGGGGGGGGGGGGGGGGGGGGGGGGGGGGGGGGGGGGGGGGGGGGGGGGGGGGGGGGTGGGGGGTGGGGGGGGGGGGGGGGGGGGGGGGGGGGGGGGGGGGGGGGGGGGGGGGGGGGGGGGGGGGGGGGGGGGGGGGGGGGGGGGGGGGAGGGGGGTGTGTGGGGGGGGGGGAGGGGGGGGGGGGGTGGTGGTTCTTTCCCTATTTCTATTTTTTTTTTTGGGGGGGGGGGGCTCTGACTTCCACGCTTTGTTACCATGACAGTGTTATTCAACAAGTTAACCAGAAATGTGCCTGAATAAGTCTAAGTGCCCAGACGAGAAAAAAAAACAAAAACAAAACAAAACAAGGCGAGGCGCTCTTGGGGATCGCTCTCTAATCCGATCCCTCAGAGCGTTTGTTAATATAGAATATTGAAATAAATGACTACTTCCTGTAGGATGTAGGAATGCTAAAAAAATTCTCGCACGCTCAAAAGTGTTTGTACCTGAAATTTCCGCCTGGCTACGAAATACTGCATTCTCCTTATGACCTTGATGGCAGATCGATGTGCATGAGTAAGCCTGGAAAACACACACACACACACACAAATATGTGTCTCTTTCTTGCCAAATAATACAGTAACCCATCTTACAAATAGCATCAACTTGTGGTCAGATCAACAGTACATGAATGACTCAATATCGAGAGCATTGGAAAATGTGTGTATGTGTTCATGTGTGTGTGTGTGTGTGTGTGTGTGTGTGTGTGAATGAGGTGAAAAGTCATATATGAGTAAAAACGATCAGTTCCTTATTGCAAAAGTCTTGTGTATTCCACACCAAGACGTGTGTCAGTGAAAAGCCAACAAGAGCTGATTATTGACGTTTTATATTTAATATACAAGTGAAATTGCACACATCAACACAACAACCTTTTTTTTGAGATAGAAAGCAAACAAGTCATTCCTAAAAAAGACATAATTCTATTATTATTCTCTTATTTGATTTATACACAATAATAATTATAATCATTTCTAGCATTCTAGCATTCTTTTAGTGAACCAATAGAATTACAGGTCTATGGCACTATTTACAACACTGTTAGTATTCATTCATTCAGAACGCGGAGAAAAAAAAAAGCCTGAAAAACTCCACACAGACATGGCGGAGGCGGGAATCGAACCCCGACCCTGGAGGTGTGAGGCGAATGTGCTGAACACTAAGCCACCGTGTCCCATTAGTATTCGATGGATGGATAAAATGAAAGCAAATAATGTAAGTCTAATGATAATAATAATGTAAAGCTGTTTTTATTTACATTTTGGACTGAAAATGAGTCTAGTGGACAGAGGAGGGGAAGAATGTCATTGCTAATGCTCAATGTCAATTAAAATATAGCGTAATAAGAAGTATTGAATCATCAGTGTAGTTAAGTAGAGAGTTATAATATATATATATATAGATATAAGATCTATATATATATATATATATATATATATATATTATATATATATATATATATATTATATATATATATATATATTTATTTATTTATATATATATATATGGTGTAGGTGCTTTTCAATCTTACATAATAACCCAAAAATGATTCTTGGTTCTTTACATGTCACTGTCTTTCTATCCCTCTATCATTTACATTCCCACGTGTCCTTTTAATGTTAAAAAAAAAAAATACGGATCCATTTGTTTTGTTTCAGCCTGATTAAAGCAGATATTTCTCTTATCAGTGACAAGATAGCCAGATTCTTCTCGTGTCTGCACCGAAATATGTCCGACTTCAAAGCGTTGCGGTTCTCCCGGCTTCGGTTTTATAAATATGTGCAAACAGAAGGTTAAGAGAGATTAAAAAAAAGAAAAAGAACGAGAGAGAGAGAGAGAGAGAGAGAGTAGAAAAATAGGTTCAAAGCAGGATTGTCTTGGGCCTCAAAACAAAGTGGTACATCACAAATGTCTGGCTGAAAAGAATGTCGCCGCACCCTTTTCTCTCTCTCATACTCTCTCACACACACACACACACACACACACACACACACACACATACACCTGCATGCTCAAACACCCCCCCCCCCACCACACACACACACACACACACACACACACACCACCCACCCGCACATAAACAATGCCATTTCATAAAGCTTCCTTCATCTTTACCACAAAAAAAACGAACCACATAGTTGTGCGTCTCAGGTCATCTCTGTCTAGATAAGCCACTGTGTGTTGTCACTGGAAAGCTTGACATGCCATAAATTGACTCCATGTGCCATGGGGGTTTCGTGCCAGGACACTTGTTTGCTTTTGATTGCTGTGCTCTCTCTATCTTCAGTCTGCTCCCTCACTCGCTCTCTCGCTCGCTCTCTTTCATGGCGGCAGCAGTCAGAGTGGAGCTCTTAATTAGAGGAAGGGACAAACACAACGAACGAGGGGACCCATACACACACACACACACACACACACACACACACACACACACACACACAACACACACACATCAAAGACCATCTTATCCCATCTGTATACCTTTTTACCTTTTAGTCCTTTCTTTCCACCCTATTATGACTTTCATGTTATTGTGTGTGTGTGTGTATAAACCGTATATATATATATATATATATATATATATATATATATATCTATATATATAGTATATACAGTATATATATGTGTGTCTCTCTCTCTCTCTCTCTCGATCTCTATCTCTATATATATATATATATATATATACACACACACATACCCATATATAATATATGCCCATATATAATATATGCATAATATCTGGATAATATTTCCTGTAATGAAAAACAATGGATGATTGATGAAGGAATACACCATAACATAAAAATGACTGTCGATCATCTAGAAAACAACAGTCCTAATTACAGTGTATGTAAAACTCTTCACAGGTTCGTTAGTATAAAATCGAGTATTACTGTGCCTTGAGGACTATAATGCAAAACATCTGCTGTCATAATGTAGGTGTAATACAAAATGAGCAATATGAAAAATATGTGATTTTTTTTTTTTACGATTCCTCTTATCTTTATTGTTATTAGCATGTTGCAAATTCCGCAAGGCGTGCGTAAACTTATGACCTCAACTGTGCATGACTCAGTCGGTTGTTAATAAGTACGCACTTTATCGTTTATTCTCAGATGGGCCCATGCTCGTTCGGCATTGTGAAAGCGTTAGATTAGTATAGATACTGTACACTGTATGGCTGAAAGTATTGGGATACCTGGCTTTTCCAGCTGTATGTCGTCCAGCTGTTACCGTAAAGTTGCCAAAGCCCAAAGTGGGGGACGGATCTGAGGGTCCTGCATCTACAACAGACAGCTTTGGCGAAGTAGTTCTGACACTTTGGCTGGACTTGGGCGGTGGAGGTGTCTTCAATAGGGCGGTATGCCTAGATGTTCTTTGCACCCGCCCCTCCTCAGTCTCCTCAGGTTGACGGACACACTGTCGCACACTTAGTCCTTAAGGTTATTGTGGAGAACATGGTGGGGAGGTGTACTGCTGAAGACAGCCCTGTGGTTCTGAGTGTACGATTACAGGTAAGCAAGATACACTGGGCCTCAGCCAAAGTGCCAATGCTGGAGATCATGTTTCATATATTTGTCATTTGGAATTGTGGAAAGATTATATTGAGACTGACAGGAAAAAGAAACCGGTTTCCTAATTTCCTCAGGCTTTTTCTTTCTCTTCCACACACACACACACACATACATACACACAAATATACATATGTGTATAAGTATTTTAGACTCGGTCATAGGGAAGCCACAGAGTGATATGAAGTAAAGCTGTGGGCTAACTGTAAAAGCCGCACCATGTAGCATCGCACAATCATGTGAGTCATGTCATATCAGTTGAGTACAAAGAATGAAAAACACCCACAGCTAATATACATTTCTGAAAATAGCTTTCATGCCAATTATGGCAACGTCTTCTAACCTCTGGCATCAGTGACCTTTGTTGCAGAACAGAACACACTGCAAAACAATACCTCATAAAGTCAAGACCAAGCTATAAAAACCGTATTGATTTGATGTTCATTATGTTTGTTGTAGGATTTTAAGATCTTATTTTTACAGTGGTGGCTCAGGAGCAGAGGTCTTTCCTCCTCTGGGGCATCTAATCAAGGTCACACTGTGATCTTAACATGCCTTAGCCATGGCTCGAGGCACCATATTGGGAGCTCCTTGTCATCGTGTAACACTTAGAACGGATGCTTCCCGCATGGGCTGGGGGGGGGGGGCCGTTATGAGTGGCGGCCCAGTTCAAGGTCTGTGGGAATGGCCCATTCTCTCATGGCACATAAACTGCCTGGAAATGTTGGCCGTTCATTGTACACTGAAGCACTTCCTCCCAGACCTGAGAGGCCACCATGTGCTGGTTCGCATGGACAACATGTTGGTGGTCTCTTATATTGGCCTGCGTTCCGCGACCATCAGACTCTCCTGTGGCCCACTGGACCCTCCTCTCCTTTGAGAGTGATTAATATCCAAGGGAATTTGAATGTGAGAGCAGACGCCCTGCCCAAGCAAAGGCTGAGACCGTTTGAGGATTGGAGACTGTATCCCTTTGGTTCTCCCTCACTCCTCTGGGAACTCCAGGAGTTCTAATGAAAAGGAGTCTGTCTCCTCTTTGTAGTCCCTCGTTAGCCGAGCGATAGATGGTTTGTGGATCTGGTGGCCCTGCTCAAGAAGCCACCATGGGAGATCCCTCTTCAGTGGGATCTCTCAGTCTCTTAACTGAGGTTGTTGAGACCATCCTTCATTCTAGATCTACCACGAATAGACACCTTTTGACTGTATCGTGGGAACAGCACCATTTAGACCCATCTGGACCAGTAATGTAGTTCCTCCAGGAGCCGCTTACCAAGGGGCGATGGCTCTCTACCCTAGGAGTTTACATGTCCACTGTGGCAGTGTTATCACACCCCCTTTGAGGGGCTAGCCTTATGGAAAAACCCCTTAGTGACATGTTTTCTCCACATTACACAGAGTCTGAGGCCAGTGGTGTGACCTAGAGTGCCTGTATGGGACTTAGCCATAGCTCTTGAGGCCCTAAAGAAGCCTCTTTGAGCCATTAGAACAGGTTACCTTGAGGTATCTGAAAATCTTCCTTCTGGTACTTCATCCCTCAAAAGGGTCAGGGATCTTCAGGCCCTATCAATAGCCCATCGTGCCTGGAGCTCACCTCTGGTATAGCCAGTGTACCCCAATACATTCCTAAGGTTACCCTCTGTCACCCCATGCCCTCTCATGATACAGGCACTCCATCCTCCTCATTTCCAAACCCCTGTTCTTTTATGTGTCCTGTGATCTCCATACACCATTTTGGGGTCTGAGGACGTGTAGAGTGTAGCGGTCTCTAGGGCTCTTTTCTAGAGTGTACCTCCAGGATACTTGACGCTGCGGGTTGGTCGACCCCTCTGACCTTTGACAAGTTTTATAGCCTCGACATTGCCACTACAGGCGTTTCCAATCTACAGTATGCAGGAACTGGTCAGTATGTTGGTATTAGACATTCATTCTCAAGGCGTTACCGATGCAGCTGGTTAGGTGGTTGAGACTACAGGTCACGCTAGGCAAAACTGTCTGCATCCCTGCAGTGTTTATTTTCGAAACTTACACTCCTGAAGCTGATGCTGGCACTGGTGCATATAGCTTTATACTTCCTGCTTGTGACATCATTGCGACACTACTCTGTATGCTATAAAAGTCTGTGCCTATCTCAGCCGTTGATGGGCATTAAGGCAGGATACACCCTGGATGGAATGCCAACCCATCGCAGAGCACACACACACATTCATACACTAGGGACAATTTTACAAGGTGCCAATCATCCTACAACATACCGTGCATGTTTTTGGACAGGGGAGGAAACCGGAAAACCCGGAGAAAAACCCCCTGAGGCACGGGGAGAACATGCAAACTCCACACACATATGGCTGAGACGGGAATCGAACCCGGACCCTGGTGGTGTGAGGCGAACGTGCTAAACGGGTATAAAACGGGTTGTATTATAATATGTTAAAATATTTTAAAAATGAAGGAAATAAACCTTGGATATATGTATTTTGACCATATCTTCATAAACAAAGCAAAGAATAAATGTGGTTGAAATACATTCGAAGCAGAGGAAATTCAAGAAAAACATACGAAATGTTTATATTTTTTAAGCTATTTTTTTTCTGTTAGAAAGAACAGTCATTCAGGTTAATGTTAAAAATAAAGATCTTGTTTTAAAAACCTGATATTAAAATCTGAAATCGAACATAATATAACTTTGTTCTAAGGTTATATTTTATAATGCCTAAAACATATTGCAATCACAATAGTCTTTTACATACTGGAGTCCTACGTTGCTGCAGGTTACATGTATTCAGACTTACATTTATACTGAAGGTCATTTTCCTGAATTTTGGATAGATGTACTTTACTGCATTATAAACATAGGCATGAACTTGGGGCAATCGGGGTAATATTATTCATGTAAAGCTTGTAGATTGATTACAGAAAGACATTTCACAGTCCAAGGGGGAAAAAATGTAGGGCAAGAGGGGGAAAAAAAAGAACGATCCAAATGTTTTCTTTTTCATGGACAAACAAGGATGGATTTGGGAAAATGGCCTCTTTAGGGTTTTACTGTGACCTCAGTAAGGAGACGCCTCGTAACCTTCTGAACTGAGACTGTATATAACTTGGAGAAGGTCTTTTTTAGTGGTGATGTATGCAAATATATGACCAGCAAAGAAGAAAAATGACAGTGTTAAAAAATATTTTAAAAATAATTTCAATGTTAAATTTTAGTGAGTGTTTTAATTGTAAAATATGGTACGTGGCTCCTTTAAGAATTATGTTCCGGTTGCTTTCCATATAAATTGGTGATATGTTTAGGTTACATACGGTAATATATATAATATTATATCATGCACACAAATATTTTTGTATACCCACGGACTATTATTACTAATGCACCACCCACTAATCTCTGGATGCCGCAGGACGAAAAATGAAGGAACAGGGAGAAAAAAAAAGCCAATGAATATAGCAGCAAGTTTCCAAAGTTTGGTATCCTTTCAAGCTAAAACAAGAGGGACTCATTGTACAGTGCATTTACTAGCAGCAGGGACGGAGACCATACACACATGCATCACCCTGGCGGTAGCCCAAAACTGCTGATAACCAAGCTAAACCACAGCGTAGCCCACTAAAACAAGAGGGACTCATTGTACAGTGCATTTACTAGCAGCCATATCACCCTGTAGCCCAAAACTGGTAGCCCACTGTTTCCCCACTGTGTCCTCGGCATCCCGGCCAAATTTGCCACCACTATGTATGCTATAAAAGCCTGTGCCTATCTCAGGAGTCTATGGGCATTAAGGCAGGAAACACCCTGGATGGAATGCCAACTCATTGCAGGACACACACACACACACACACACACACATTCATACACACATTCATACACTAGGGACATTTTTCCAAGGTGCCAATCAACCTACCGTGCATGTTTTTGGACCGGGTGGAAACCGGAGAACCCGGAGAAAACCCCCCCCCGAGGCACGGGGAGAACATGCAAACTCCACACACACATGGCCGAGACGGGAATCGAACCCGGACCCTGACGGTGTGAGGCGTGCAATTTCAGACATAAAAATCTTTTTTAAAAAAAAAGAGTCAAATGACTTTTCCTCCATGTTTTAGTAGCTGCAGAAGAGCGACAGACACAATACGAGCTCTGAGTGGATCGGAGCACATTGTGGAGGAAGTTCTGATGGATGGATGGATGGATGGATGGACAGACGGGGTGTGTGTAAGTGTGTGTGTGTGTGTGTGTGTGTGTGTGTGTGTGTGTGTGTGTGTGTGTGCGGGAGAGGGGAGGGGGGGGATATTAAGTGTTTTTGCAGTCCTGGGGAGGTGTGTGGAGGTGTGTTCTAAAAGTGGGTCAACAAAGAATGAGCATGTGCGCGTGCACGTGCGTGTGTGTGTGTGTGTGTGTGTGTGTGTGTGTGTGTGTGTGTGTGTGTGTGTGTGTGTGTTCAAAACCATGTCCAAGCTCAGCAGTCCGAGGCCACATGAGGTGAAGTTTGTTTAATATTGCAACTCGGGTTTTGCAACCGTTCAGCTCTGGTTTCAAATGTTCCAAAATCAGGCAGGAGCTGCTTGTAAAAGTGAGGAGGAGTAAAGAAGGAGGCGGTTACAAAGATCTGCCTCTTTGTGTGCACGCGTTTATTCTCTTGTGTTTTCCTACACTTTAGGGCATACATAATGTAAAAGTGAAGCTGTATTTCAGAGCCCAAGGGCTACGTGTGTTATCAAGCTTTGTATTTCAATCGTTTTTGTAAGGTGTCATATGTAAAGAAACTTGCATGAGAAGCCATGGTTCTCTTGGAGAGCTTGTCGGGACATTATATCTCCCTCCAGACAGTTTTATTCCTCAGCTGGGACGCTGGTGGGTTCGGGAAAGGGGAGTGTGTGTGTGTGTGTGTGTGTGTGCAAGTGTGTGTGTGTAAAAGTGTGTGTGTAAGTGTGTGTCTCTCTCTTGAGGAGAGAGAGTGAGAAAGGCATATACACCCACATACACATATGCACTCAGAGCCAAGATACTTACAGCAAGTGTGTATTTGTGCTTAGAAACACACACACACACACACACACACACACACACACACACACACACACACACACACACACACACACACTCCAGCAAATACACCAAGAAATCCATAATCACATTATCTTTTTTTTTTTTTTAAAGCCCACAAAACAGTTCTGATCAGAAGGTTATGTGTTCAAATCCCACCTCCACTAAGCTGCCACTTCTTGGCCCTTACAATGGCCCCCAACTTCTGAGTTATAAGTTATGGCACCTTCAACACGAGGTGGAGGGGGGGGGTGTAGCTCAGTGGTTAAGGTGCTGGACTACTGATCGTAAGTATCAAGCTGGATCCTTTAGCAAGGCTTTTTATCCCTCTGTGCTCTAAGGGGGCGCCGTATCGTGGCTGACCCGAATAATGTAAATATGCATATATATGCATATGTAAATATGGGCAAGTGGACTGATTTGCACGAGTCTGGCATCACGAGCGGGTCAGATCGTCTCCAAAACAGCAGCGCTTGTGCTGTGGTCTATTAAAAGTGGTCCAAGGAAGGATGGAGTGAGGAACCAGTGTCAGTGGGTAACCATCACTAATCACTGATCACAACAACACACACACACACAAACCTGGACCTCATTATTCAGCACACCCTTAGCTAGAGGTCTACCCCTGAGAGCAAAGCAGTGGCAGATTGGAACCTTTTGATCACATGACCATTGGGGTACCACTTCCCCTGAAAGGCTATACGCCCACGAAGAACGTCCCAACGATTTCTAATTGATAATAATAAACAACAATTGTTCTTGTCATCAGGGCTTAGAGGTCAGAACGTTCGCCTCAGACATGTTCTCCCCGTGCCTTGGGGGGGGGGTTTACTCCGGGTTTCCCCCCACCCGGGTCCAAAAATATGCACGGTAGGTTGATTGGCACCTTGGAAAATGGTCCCTAGTGTGTGAATGTGTGTGTGCCCTGTGATAGGTTGGCACCCGAAACAGGGTGTATCCTGCCTTGATGCCCAAAGACACCCTGAGATAGGCACAGGCTCCCCGCGACCCGAGGGAAGCTCGAATAAAGAGGTAGAAGATGAATGAATGAATGAATGAATGAATGAATGAATGTTCTTATAATCATAACAACAAGTACATAACTAAATGTGATATACAAAAAGCAAATAACAATCATATTTACAGAAGTTTTTATCCCTACACTGAGACACTGAGGACATTTGGTGTGAATATGTCTCCCAAGACCCCATGAGAAATTCAGGCCCCAGGGAGCCATCTTTTTGTTTTTCTTTCTTTTTTTCGCTGCTGTTTGCCTCTTTCCTTCAGGACAGACACTTTAACAGAAACAACGTGGTCACTGTTTAAAGGCCGAGACACACCCAAGATCAACTGAGGACGGCGACAATGAAGAACGACAATGAAGAACGCTGTGTTGAAGTCCTCCTGTAGACAAATCTGCATCGTATCTGCTCCTTTATAACATTTCTAGCATTCCTTGTATGAAATGATGGCTAAAAAAAAGCAAAAAAAGGCACAAAAAAATCCCAAAAAAGTACTCGCTGATGATGTTATACATTAACGTTTATGAACTCTGTGGCGATGATCTGGACTGGCGTTGTTACAAGGACGATTCGCATGCTCTAAACTACAGCCGCGATAAAAAGCTTTCACGAGGCGCCCACTTTTTCTCTGGAAAGCCTCCCGAGTCTCAGAAGACTTTGTGCCTCATTTAGGAAGTGCCCCCTGTCTGGGTTTCGTCTGAGAAACCGAAGCTGAGCGGAATGGCAACAGGATATTAAACACGCGGCTAGGCATTTCATCATGTTTACACGTTTACTGTTTACTTAGAGAGCATTAGCTAGGTGACAGCGTGCGTGTTTCAGATGGGCGATAAATGCTGTTTTAGGTTATTCTGGTAATATGATCCAGGTGGAAAGCTGAACTGGCTTTAAATATAAGGTTTCAAATTGGATTTAAACCCATCAAGGCGTATGAGGAAGCAGTGGAGCTGTCTTGGTATGGTCTCATCTATAACCTCTAGACATGTTAACCAGTTTTAACAATGTGCTACACATGTTTTCACCAGGAGGGTTAAGGGTTAAGGCTACACTATTCCAGATTTTCCTCGAAAAATGCCCCACACATTCATTTCCGGCTTATTCTCTGTGTGAGGACACTGCGCTAGAATAAATCACACCACCATTAACAATATAGGATAGAATATTTATATTCTATGTCGCATGTTTTGCATATACATTAGAGCAAAGTGAACCTGTTTCTTCACATATGCCAGCTTGTTTGGGGATGGGGCCAGAGCACAGGGTCAGCCATGATACGTTGCCCCTGGAGCACAGAGGGTTATGGGCCTTGCTCAAGGACCCAAGGGCTGCAGCTTGTCAATGCCGGGGCTCAAACCTCTGATCAGTAGCCCAGCGCCTTAGACACCATTAGTGAGCCCTTGAGCAAGGCCCTTAACCCTCAATTGCTCAGTTGTAAGACGCTCTGGAAAAGGGTTAGTAAATATATTGGGTCCAATTAGCCATTTTCTCTCCCCAGTGTCATGTCTCAGGTGTGAATGGGGAGCAGATGGGTTCAATTTGGTGTCATCGCTCTCACTCTCTCATACTGGTCAGTGGAGGTTTGAATGGGTACCTCATGGCAAAGAACTCTGCTGGGATCTGAAGACAGAATTGTTGCTCTACATATGCATGCTTAGCCAGAGGTTGTGTTTGTGGTGGGGGAGGGACATCAAATTGATCTGAATGAGTGTCATCCCGTAAGGAAGCCCATTGTAAAGATGACACACATGGATGACATGGTTTACTGGAACCGCGTCCTGTGGTCTGATGAATCTTATTCGGTTGAGATGGTGTTCGGGACATACGAAGACAAGTGTGTCTTGCCTAGAGTCAAGCATGAGTGCACGAGTGCTACCGGCGCTGGGGAGCTACAGGCCATTCAGGGGACCATGAATGCCAGCATGTACTGTGACGTATTGACTTGTCCGCAGGGCAGAATTCCAACATGATAACGACCCCAAACAACCCCCCCTGCCTTGCTAAAGAAGCTGAGGGTAAAGCATGTCTCAAGACCGAATCCCTATTGCTCATCTGTGGGCCATCCTCAAACGGTAGGTGGAGGAGAGGAAGGTCTCTAACATCTACCATGATGTCATCACAGAGCAGTAAAAGAGGACTCCAGTGGTAACCTGTGCTGCTCTGGTGAACCAGTAGCCATACCAGTAGCTAGACGATAATGGTGGCCACACCAAACATTTTGGGCCCAATTTGGACATGTGATCAGTGGTTTAAACCTGAATGGCTGTGTGTTGAGATATTTAGAGTGGACAGCAAATTTACACCGTTCAACCAAGAGTCATTTCTTCAGGAAAACGCTGAGATACAAAAACAAAACAAACAACAACAATAACAACAACAACAACAACAACAACAACAAACGATGGTATGCAAAGACCAGTTAAACTGGCCAGGTGAGTCATTGTCTGTGAGGAAGAAGTAAACACAATAATTATAATGGCACTGGAACTCGGCACTGGCAGGAAGACTGGCCCTCAATAATGTTCTAATCTGACAGGTTCAGCAAGGTGACTGTCTCGACTACAGCCCTTATCCAGAGTGACGCACTAATAGTGCTTTAAGTCTCCATCTAAGACTAATTCAACTGAGAGTTACAGGGAGGGGTGTATCTCAGTGGTGCTGGGATACTGATCGGAAGGTCAGGGGATCAAGCCCCGGGATCGCCAAGCTTCCACCCTTGGGTCCTTGAGCAAGGCCCTTAACTCTCTGTGCTCCAGGGGTGCCGTATCATGGCTGACCGGGTGCTCTGATACAATTCTGTATGCCGATGTCTTTTTATGATGGAGGTCATTAAGGATCTTTAAGATTACAAATATATCACACTAAGGGGCATGGTGGTTTAGTGGTTAGCACGTTCGCCTCACACCTCCAGGATCCAGGTTCGATTCCTGGTTATGTGTGTTCTCCCCGTGCCTCGGGGAAGGGGGGGTTTCTCCGGGTTCTCCGGTTTCCTCCCGGTCCAAAAACATGTACGGTAGGTTGATCGACACCTTGGAAAATTGTCCATAGTGTGTGAATGTGTGTATGAATGTGAATGTGTGTGTGTGGGGTTGGCAATCCATCCAGGGTGTATCCTGCCTTAAAGCCTTAACTATATCACACTATGGGGTATATATATGTGCTCATCTGGACTGTATACACGGAATGCTGTGTTTAACTGATACAGCTGTTGAGCAAACATTGGTCTAATAGCAGTACGAGTTCAAGAAAGTCAAATCCAAGAGCCCCCGAGCTGCCACTGCTGGAGCCTTGCAAAGCAAATAACCTGCATAAATCTGTATAAATGAGCTAAATGTAGGTCACTTCAAATGAACGCATGAACTGCCAAGCACCATACATATACATAAAAAAAAACTGTCCTGGGCACCCCCTGATCGTGGTCGAACATTTGCATAACACATAACGGCTTCTCAGTTCCAATCCGTTCTGAAAAGTAGGAAAGTACAAAGGCAAACATAAACATCCCCAGCTTTATTTCCATCCATGTTTCTCTGCATCCTGGTGTTGGGGCTGAAAGTGCAATGTGGCGTGAATCATCCTGGGCCCAATCAATAAGGAAAGGAAGCCTTCTATTGGTTAACCGTGATTGTAATAGTCTATGGAAGTGGGAGCTTAGTGGTTAAGAAGTCGGATTTGGGATCAGAGTTCAAATACCAGCTCGACTAAACTTCCCCTGTTGGGTTTTTGATCAAGGCTCCTAAACATCAACTGCCCAGCGTTATTCATTCATTCATTCATCTTCTACCGCTTTATCCGATCTTCCCTCGGGTCACGGGGAGTCTGTGCCTATCTCAGGCGTTTATGGGCATTAATTCAGGATACACCACGGATGGAATGCCAACCCATCACAGGGTACACACACACTCACACACTAGGGACAATTTTCCAAGGTGCCAATCAACTTACCGTGCATTTTGGACTGGGGGGAAACCGGAGAACCCGGAGAAAAACCCCCTGAGGCACGGGGAGAACATGCAAACTCCACGCACACATGGCCGAGCCAGGAATCGAACCCAAACCCTGGCGGTGTGAGGCGAACGTGCTAACCAATAAGCCATTATAAATATGATAAATGTATGCCGCTCTGGATAGGGGTGTCTATCTAAAAGTTGATATCCCCAAAGAGGATTGTTTGTTACAGTAAATTCTGATATGCAGGGTTTTTGTTTACTTAATTACAAAAAAGAATAGTTAAGGTAGCAAACTTAAGGGGGGTATAAAAGATCGCAATCTGCTATTGTGCTGCGTGATCTTTTTGAAGAGTGCGAGTAGAGAAATCTATTAGCCACATATCACAAAGCTCTAGATTTAATCATTTGATAGTCCAATTGTGCACCATATGTGGCTTTCTTCAGTCTCTGTGGTTAGATGTGTCTTTGAGGTATTTTTTTTTCTCAGTACTTTTACAGGCACAATAATGGCCTGAGTGGAACTGAGTGAATTAAGAAAAAAAAACAAAAAAAAAGACTTTAGAACAGTCTCGTAAGATATGAAACTGATTAAAATACACTTTTAAGGGGGCACGGTGGCTTAGTGGTTAGCACGTTTGCCTCACACCAAGATCCGGGTTCGATTCCCGTCTCGGCCATGTGTGTGTGGAGTTTGCCTGTTCTCCCCGTGCCTCATGGGGTTTTTCTCCGGGTTCTACGGTTTTCCCCCGGTCCAAAAAAACATGGGTTGATTGGCACCTTGAAAAACTGTCCCGAATGTGTGTCTGAATGTGAATAAGTGTGTGTGCCCTGCGATGGGTTGGCATTCCATCTAGGGTCTATCCTGCCTTAATGCCCATAGACGCCTGAAATAGGCACAGACTCCCCATGATCCGAAGGAAGATCGGATAAAGCGGTAGAAGACGAATGAATGAATGAATGAATGAATACACTATTTGGACAGGGGTACTGGGACTTTTCCAGCCTAATGCCTAATGGAAACGCACCAAATTCGCAAAAAACACACCAAAAAGTTTTTACGCTCACATGAGGTGTTTTTTGTTTAGACGAAGCGAAAAAGGAATAATTCTTAACACTGTAATGGAAACGTGAGTTTTTTTCGCATTTCCAGGTCACATGATACAGTTACAGGAGGTGATAGGTGCTACGAGAGGCACTATTGCACTGCACATCTCCCAAAAAAAGGAGACTCGTTCATCCGGAAATTGGGAATACACGTGGCCGCTCCCAAGTATAGGGGGATCGCCTCGACATTAATACAAATACAAATGTGATATAAGTACTGCCGATATCTGTCCCCATTTTTTTGGAATGACGAGTTTTAGTCGCACGATATGATTAATGGAAACGCCGTCATTTCGCGACAGTTTTTTATCGTCATTTAGAAAAGTTTTGCGCAAATTTGTATTAATTGCGATTATTTACCCTTTTATTATGTAACTTTTTTCCCTCATAGAAATCTCATGGGATCACTTTAAGGTGTGTAGCACTTTGGACGAGAAAAGATGCAAGTTATTCGTCCTCTTTAAAGTTTATAGTCCATATGCTGCAGTTTTAGCATGACCCAAACTCGACATTCTTTCCTCGCCATGGGAATGTGAGTGTACTACTGTACTTTTATTACTACACGGCAGCACACTTCAGTCCGATGTCTACCACACGCTCCTGACCTTATGTAACCCCCCGCACGTACTTGTATTGCTAAAAATGTAGGAAATGGGACTTCCTCTTTGTAATGACTCTCTCTCTCTCTCTCTCTCTCTGTTTATCACTCACACATACACACACTTGCCTCAGACATGCTGTTACACCACAGACCACTATCAGATATTGCAACAAATAGGGATTAGATATTTTTGCAGCAACCTATAATTGCGCCCCATTAAAAGCCAATTACAATCAGCAGGCCTGGATTAAAAAAAAACAACAACAACAAAAACCTTCTTGCCATCCATACGGCCAACCAAACAAGCATGGCAACAAAAAAAAGGTATATTTTCTTTTTTCTCTAACACTTCGGGTAGTTTGCTCGTAAGAAAATCAAGAGCATTATGAGCTTTTCCGTGTTTTTCCAAACAGCAGAGTGTACTAATTATAAGTTAATAAAAAAATAAATGAACAATTCTATTTAATTAAGTAATCAATTTCATTGATGTAATTAAGCAAGTATTTCAAATCAATTATTACTTTACTTCCACATTACCACATTACTTCAGTTCCCTGAGGGTATTGATCACACACACACACACACACACACATATATATATATATATGTGTGTGTGTGTGTGTGTATGTGTGTGTGTGTGTGTGTGAGTGTGTGTGTGATTTGTTGATATAATTAGTATAAATGTAAATATATATATATATATATATATATATATATATATATATATATATATATATATTTAGCTATAAGTGCTAAATTAATACTAATACTACTACTACTACTACTACTAATAATAATAATAATAATCACCATCATGTGAAATTAAAACTTAGAACATTCGTGTAGTAATCCTAAACTCCTAAACCCTACAAAGGCCGGGAGCCATATACTACAGATGTTCTCGTAGCACGGGTGCTCTGTTACATCAGTGATGCTCTTGTTGATAGACTTGTGTGATCTTAGCCAAATCACTCCAAAGCTACAGTGTCTGGTTCACACACCAGCTTAAATACCCCAGATTTATCGCCCTTCCTTTGTATAGGCTGGTAGGCAGGCGTCGACGGAACTGCTTTGTTTGTATGAGCGCTGGTACGCCCTGTGACTCCGATAATAACAACACGATAGTCGACTGCGTTCCGTTTTCATAACCAGCCTGTAATATTGGATATGGAAATATTTTTCACATAAAGAAACCATGTTGTTAGGAGATCTGGCGTGTTTTTTTTTGTGTACAAATAAGCCTAAGACAAATATATAAGGTCTTTGAGTAAAATCCTACTCAGGTATTGTCAATAAAATAGATTGTCCCTTGACTGTCCACATTTTCATCTACTAGCATTCAAAGGCTAAAATTCAGATACCTCTACCCCATCCCCCTCTCTCTAGGCATGCAATTCAATCCTAGCCTTGAAAACGTTGTAACTTTAGCCACTGTGCCTAGCCGTACAAGGCAACCACCAGCGGGTTTTAATGGAGGCCTGAAAACATACAACCAATGTGGCGGGGAAAGGGGGGGGGGTTGGATGAACAGAGATTTCTCTATAGGGCCACTGGCCATATGGAGAGCAGGACTAGAGGTGGTAATTGATGATATCTGTCTGTGGCTCTCCGACCCGACAGACACACCGAAACAACGGGATGGAAGTCGAAGGAGGAAAGAGGCAAAAGCTAGTGTTACGTCCCTCCTGTCCCATTCATTCGTCCGTTCATTCATTCACTCGCATGGGGGGGGAGAAAGGGGAGAGGGGGGGTCGTGATCACAAAGAGTTAAACCTCTCCCCCACCACTCACCCAAGCCAACAATGAGGTCTGTGGTAAAGATATAGCACTTAGCTCAGCCTCAGGATGCCACACTGTATGTGCACTCTACACTTTTAACCTTTTACGATCCGAGGCAACGCTGACAATATGGTGGCCGAGCTGTGCTTCGCAGATGTGGTGGTGACACAATGCCCCTGGGCACCATATGGAGCAAATCCCTGCCGTCAATGGGCACCAACAACAGCGAGAGAGCGAGCGAGCGAGCAAGTGTACACCTGGATTCCAATAGTTCTATGGCCACGATACGTTCACGAATTCCGCAACACAAAGGCAAATCGCGTAATTGTGAAGTTGAAGTAAGAAGATACATGATGGTAAATACTCTTTTACATTTACTCTTAAATAAAATCCAGTGCAATCATCTCAGAAGTCACCTAACTAGTAAATACAGTCTAGTCGTGTGTGGTTAAATCCCGGTATAATTACAGCTATTCTGTGAAGGCCTCGGAGGCTTGTTAGTGTGAGGGTTGAGGTACCAAAACATATCCCAAGCTTTGAATATCTCACAGAGCACTGTTCAATCGGTCATCCAGAAAATGGAAAGAAGTATGGAGCAACTGCTAACCTACCAAGACATGGTCGTCCACATAAACTGAGAGATCCAGCTCGAAGGTAACTCAGGAGGAGCTGCAGAGATCCATAGCTCAAGTGGGAAACTCTGTACACAGGACAAATATAGGTTGTACACTCCTCCATCAATCTGGTTATTATGGAAGAGTGGCAAGCCATTGTTGCCAAAAATAAATAAATAAATAAATAAAAAGTTCAGTTTGCCATAAGTCATGTCGAAACATGCAAACGTGTGGAAGAAGGTCGTGTGATCAGGTGTGATTTTGCTTTCTGGCCTCCATGCAAACCGCTGGGCGTGGCAGAAACCTAACCCCATCTCCACCATGAAACATGGTGGTGGCAGCGTCATGCTGTGGGGATGCTTTTCTTCATAAAGAAACTGGTCACGGTAGATATTAAGATGGAAATACAGGGCAATCTTGGGAGAACACTTAGAGGTGAGACTATAGCAAAGGTTCCACGTTCCAGCAGGACAACGACCCTTAAAATGGCTTGCTATAGAGCTCCAGCCTACTAAACACCTTTAGGATGAACTGGAACACTGTAACTCTGTCTTGGAATATAATGTATGGAACACTATGTTTATACCCAACACTACTCTGCAGTATATTAACACCCCTATTAACATGCTTGCTATTGTATAGGACACAAGTCAGACCTATGTCCAGGGGGGTGGGGGGGGGGGGTTCCCATGCACTGCGGATGACTTGTCTGGCAACTGGAAGTCACTGGCCAGCTGTTTGGAGTCACTCAAAGGAAGGTCAATGGAGGAGCAGTGACACTTAATTAACGGACTGTGTACCTTCACTGGATTGTATGGAACAAATGCTGTCGTCACTCATGACTCAACACTATCCGAAAGTCCTCATTCGTAAAACTCCTTTTCTCCTTTTCTACCCATCTCGAGGCGTCCGAGGTTTGTGCAACCTCACGAACAATCGGGTCCTTTAAAAAAGAAAAGAAAATAGAGACCCAGCAAAGAACCCACAAGGCATATTCAGATTAATGCCATCTCCGGTTTTCGGACCCTAAAAAAAGATCCTAGAAATGTAACGCCATTTCACAAAGATTTCAGAAAATATCGGACAAATTTAATGCTGCTCCTGATAGGAAGGTCAGGGTTCGAGCCCTGGAGCAAGGTCCTTAACTCGTATCATGACTGACCCTGCGCTCCGACCCCAGCTTACAAAACAAGCCGGGAAAAGCGAAGAAAGAATCTCACTGTGCTGTAATGTATACGTGACAAATAAAGGCTATTCTATTCTAAAAATAAATAAATAAAATATTACACACGTGCTCTTTCTCCGTCATTTAAAGGATTTTTCAGGGGCGACTACATGTTGAAATGCAGATCTCACAACAAGGACATTACTCATAACCCCAAGAGTTTTTTCTTGCTTAACTACACATTATGCAAATATCATATAAATTTTCCTGTATTCTGTATTACTTTGAGACAATGTCCAATGGTAAAAGTGCTATATGATTTAGATATTGCGTTTTTTATGTCAATTATAAATTATACACGGTGGCGTAGTGGTTAGCACGTTCGCCTCACACCGCCAGGATCCGGGTTCGATTCTCGTCTCGGGAATGTGTGTGTGGAGTTTGCATGTTCTCCCAGTGCCTCAGGGGGTTTTTCTCCGGGTTCTCCGGTTTCCTCCCGGTCCAAAAACATGCACGGTAGGTTGATTGGCACCTTGGAAAATTGTCCCTAGTGTATGAATGTGTGTGTGTGTGTGTGTGTGTATGCCCTGCGATGGGTTGGCATTCCATCCAGGGTGTATCCTGCCTTAATGCCCATAGACGCCTGAGATAGGCACAGGCTCCCCGTGACCCGAGGAAGATCGGATAAAGCGGAGAGAAGATGAATGAATGATATATATATATATATATATATATATATATATATATATATATATATATATATATATATATATATATACGGGGAAAAAACATGCAAACACCACACACACATGGCCGAGACGTGATTATGACGAGACGAACTATGGGGGTTAGGCGAACCCTAGAACCCCTCCTCAGGCAGGTTATGAGGCGAACGTGCTAACCACTAAGCCACTGTGCCCCTATATATATATATATATAATATATATATATATATATATATATATATATATATATATAGCAACCTACCAGCCGAGTTCCTTCTAAACACTGTGTGCGAGTGTACATAGAAGAATTGATTGACACCAAATATTGATTTGATTTCCATTCATTCACTGCATTTCGTTCATTGATGAAAGTAAATAATTAACACTTCCATTTTTGAAAGCATGCTTTGTTCACAGCATTTTTTCCACACCTGCCCAAAACTTTTGACACAGCACTGTATATACTGTTCATCTTCACAAACACTACTTTGATCGAACGGAAACGCCATTATCCAGAGCAATGATCTTATTCTTATAGAATTGTGAATTATGGCCCGTGCTGAAGTGATAATGGGATTTGAGCTCACAATCTTCGTGTTTAAAAAAGCCCAACATCTTAACCACTAAACACATCGCTACCATATCGACGTGGCTCATCGAATAAATATTTAGAAAAATGAAATCGGGATAGAAACAAGGCTTCTCTTTCTTTTTTTATTTTTTTTTTTTGGCCCATAAAAACGAGGAGGTAGACGGCCTGGGTAATTTGGCCACCAGTCAGTGCTCTCATCCTGTGCGGAGTCCTTTTGTGCGTGCTGTTTGCGTTGGTGCGCCCCTGGCCGTCTCTGTTTGCATGGGGACACAAAGTGGTGCGGAGGTGGTGAGGAGCCTTTCCATTTGTTTAACTCCCGTCCATTCAGCTCTGACAAAACGCGGGCCGTTAAAACCGCGCTGACGCAGCGGGGCTTCGACGAGCCACCAGTAAAATAAACAGTATACGGACATCGCCAGGGCTTAACGCTGTTTCACCAGCAAAAGCTTTGTCCTTCACTTGTCCAGCTGGGACTGGGACATGAGACGCTATTAGATAAAGCATTATTATTATTATTATTATTATTATTATTATTATTATTATTATTATTATTAGGCCTGGAAGGTAATTTTAATCTTCCTTGTTTAAAAGATAAATAATTATTAACTTTGGTGTCGTGGTAAACGGGACAGTATTTGCCGTCCCACGCTCCCTATTTAAGTCAATGACAGGCATTTTATCACACTTGTTGCACCAGCCCAACTTCAGCCTATTGAAATTCAAATGAGTGGAAAAAGAGAGAAAGGCGAGGGAGGGGTTCTGGGGGTCTCCTAAAGCAGAGAGTAAACAAGTCCTCCAGTGTGCGACGGTGACGTTTACACTCTCGTTTCTGCATGTGAAGGCCCTAAAACTTTCTAAAGTACACACAAAAACAAAACAAAACACAAAAGCACACGTACACGCGTGTAATTATCGACCAGGCAATATGCAGGAGTGGGTCTGTTCAGCAGTGTTCAGTGTTTGTACTGAACACTGCTAATATAACGCTAATATACGCTAATATAACGCTAATATACGGTAACATACGCTAATATAGTGAGGAGCTCGTACCTGCTGTGAATGCGCGGCTAGTAGGCGTAATTCAGGGGATCATTTAGGAAGCATGAGTGGATGAAGTTTCTTTATTCATTTGTTTATTTTTTGTTTATTCTTTGTTGACCGGGTTTTGTTCATTCGTCAACACAATATAGAGTGAAGGAGCAGATCACTCATAGAGTAATGCACGCTGCATTAATCACTCATTAATAGCATTAATGCATTAATATATACATGTATACACTATGCATGTACAGTGCTTTAAAAAGGAAGGGAAGTTAAAGTCCAAATGGAAATAGTTGAATAAAGTTGAGTAATCTACTGGAAAAAGCTACTTAACTATAGTAATGTATTGCGCAATGTGTCAATCCTTGCATCATAAAGACACACCAGGGTTGAATATTTGTAGTCTGTATCCTAAAACATGCCATTCCATTAGCAGTTCAATGTAAATGCTGAGCTCATGTGTGCCACACGTTCAATAGCAGCATGAACAGCATGATACCACATCCAGATTACATACTTTCTTTCTCTCTATAACGTCTAGGGGGTCGTCCAGAGACCTAAAGAGAATAAAATAAAAAAATAAAAAAGGACGCGGGAGGATCAATTGCGAGTCATTTTGTTCCTGCGTATATTCTAAGTTCAAAACACAGGATGTCAGGAAGTCTGGATGTACGACATAGCGGCGACATAGCTGACATTCTTCAGTTAGTGCATAAAGTCTCCTCTATGTTCCCGATGTCATTGTTTATCTTTGCTATAGAAAAAAAAAAGCCAAAAAAAAAAAAAAAAAACAGATAACATGACCAAACCTGAAATTGGGGTTGCTGCACTCAAAAGAGTCTTTTCCAGTTAAGTAGTCAAAGTTCAATGTTATTTGTCATATACATACCACAGATGTGACGTAACGTTTTGTCCCCCTGCAGCAAAAGTAGAGCATACTCCGGTATAAGACTTTGTAAAAAAAATAATAATATAATATATATATATATATAATATAATATATAATAATATACCCAAATATAGCATATGTCAGAGACATGTAGAGAACCACAGTGTGGAAAGTTCGTTCGTGATTTTTCTGTAATGGTGAATAATTGTGTCCAAGTGCGAGTGTGTTGCTCCAGTCTGTTTTTTACGAAGGGTTCCAGGACAAACGAATACCG
This sequence comes from Kryptopterus vitreolus, assembly GCA_030449085.1. Taxonomy (NCBI): domain Eukaryota; kingdom Metazoa; phylum Chordata; class Actinopteri; order Siluriformes; family Siluridae; genus Kryptopterus; species Kryptopterus vitreolus. The sequence continues at coordinate 7,482,515 of JACRUU010000021.1, forward strand.
AGGCCAAACCGAATCATCATAATAAAAGGAACGTGAGGAATAAAAGCTGGCGAAAGAAGAGTCCGATTTAAAGAAGGTAGTGCGCTGTGTGTGAGGGAGAAAGAGAAGCAAATATTAGGAAGATGATGAAAAATCCACTTATGGAAAATAAACAAATTTGGGGGGTACAATTCATGTCAGAAGTATAATATGAAACATATCCATCCATCCATCCATCCATCCATCCATCCATCTATCTATCTATCTATCTATCTATCTCTTCATACATATCTATCTATCTATCTATCTATCGTATGTCTATATGTATGTATATATATATATATATATATATATATATATATATATATATTATATATCTATATATATATATATATATATATATATATATATATATATATATATATATATATATATATATATATATATATTTAAAGCAGCAGCGTTCAATTACTATATGTGAGTGATCTGCTCCTTCACTATACGAAGTGTTGACTTGTTGGTCAACAAAGAACAAAAACCAACAAATGAATAAGCTTAGTGATCACAGGTTCAAATCCCACCACCACCACGACCAAGTTACATCTAATGGGCCCTTGAGCAAGGCCCTTAACCCTCAATTGCTCAGTTGTAAGTTGCTCTGGATAAGGGCGTCGGCCAAATGCCGTAAATGTAAATGTACTCCTCACTATATTAGCGTATATTATACCGTATTTTACCGTAAAACGCGCTTCCATATAACCTAAACGTAGCACCTGTTTATATGGAAAATCAACTGGGAACAGAATTCTTAAAGGAGCCACATCCCATATTTCACAATTAAAACAACTACTAAACAATGTAACATTGAAATTAACAAGAAATA
>JACRUU010000021.1:7488376-7583376 GCA_030449085.1 Kryptopterus vitreolus
CAAATTTTCGGCGCGCGAAACCAGAAGTAACTCGTCCCGCAGTTTTTGTGCAATCGAACCACTCACCTCCGAATCATACCTCATATCGTGCGGCCCGGCGTGATGGTGTGAGGTGTGATATTACTTTCATAAGGAATTCCAAATCCAAAAAGTGGGAATTGTTTCCGATAGAAAATGAATGGGGTGCCTCACAGTTCGGCCTGTGAGTGTCTTACATGCACATATGGCATATCCACTCGAAGGTCTGGATCCCCACACCCCACCCCCCCACCCACCTGAATCCCACACCCCTACCCACACCCGTTCGGAATTTCGGGAAATCGGCGACATTATTATTATTATTATTATTATTATTATTATCCTATTATTCCCATATTCCCATACAGACAAATGGGGAAATTTTTGATGCTCCGGTGATGATATGGTTCGGCCGTATCGACGTATCCACTCGTCTGGGGTGGAAAGGACATTGACAGGACATCGCACTGATATGACACTCTGGTCCGAAAAACCACAGGGAATTATGGGTAATTGGGGCAAATGCGTTTTTTTTTTTGGCCATCTAATGTCCACTGTCCACCACCGATGACTCTTCAGTTCAATTCACTTTCATTTGTATTGCGCTTTTGATAATAAACACTTGTCCAAAGTTGCTTTACGATAATAAAGGATTTACAAATAGACATTTTAACGACATGAAATTATTGGTAGGGGCACAGTGGTTTAGTGGTTAGCACGTTCGCCTCACACCGCCAGTGTCCGGGTTCGATTCCCGTCTCGGCCATGTGTGTGTGGAGTTTGCATGTTCTCCCCGTGCCTCAGGGGGGTTTTTTCTCCGGGTTCTCCGGTTTCCTCCCGGTCCAAAAACATACACGGTAGGTTAATTGGTACCTTGGAAAATTGTCCCTTTTGTGTGTGAATGTGTGAGTGTGTGTGTGTCGTGCGATGGGTTGGCATCCCATCCAGGGTGTATCCTGCCTTAATGCCCATAGACGCCTGAGATAGACACAGGCTCCCCGTGACCCGAGGGAAGATCGGATAAAGCGGTAGAAGATGAATGAATGAATATGACCAGCACTAATTCAATACGAGACCCTTCTAGACAGCTATTCCTGAAAGAAATCATAACCATGACCTTTCCTACATAGAACTCCACGCACATAATCATATAGAGATATGAGCCCAGTAAATGAACGATGATGTCACGGGGGGGCCTGGAAAATTCCGATTTAAACCATTGCACGGTTCCATCAAATAAGTCTCCGGGAGCCTGAGATTTTTCGAATGCCTGCTCTTCAGGTGGCCGCGCTGCTTCGGTGAGATGAAGAAGGCGCTCGGACGCGAGCAGACCGCGCCGGCGCTCGAGGTCCCGAACGTCACGCGTGGCTAATCTGATGCCGAGCGCCGGAGCGTAAAGAGCAGAGCCACCTGGAGACAGACACGCTGGTGATAAGAAGACGGCGCGGTGCTCCAATAGGAGATTGTAGATGCCGGGGGGATGGGGGTGGGGGGCGTTGATAAGGGAGTTACGAGACGCGGCGATATTTGTTCAGAAATGGGAGGAAAAAAGAAAGAAAGAAAGAAACTTGCGAGGCAGTTTAGGAAATAAACAGTGCGGCTCCAAGAGCCATCTGTTGCGATCCGGGTTAACAAATTCTGCCTCTCGACTGGCATCTTATTTACAGTTTCAGACGTCTCCATTTCAATTCATTTCACGCCGGCTTAGGCCTGTCCCTGATGTTTTGGCTTGTTGAGACTCAGTTACTGCTGCTCGCGCCACAATACCTCAGTGTATTAGTGCTCCTTGTTAGCCTAAACGGCTAAATCTCACAAGAATGTTTTATGCACTTTTGATAAATTACTTCGAGCACAATCCCTTCAGTGTTAAAGGCCATGGATAAGCAGTTTACATGGCTGGCAGGAGGGGGGTTGGGGTGTGTGTGTGTGTGTGTGTGTGTGTGTGTGTGTGTGTGGGGTGAGGTGTGTGGTAAGTGTGGTGGTGGTGCTACTACAGGGAGAATTCAATTGAACAGCCACACGAAATGAGTTTCATGCATCATGCAGAGGGTACAACGGCACGGGGTCAAATGAAAAGCCCTCCCCATTACCGGCACCACCACCAGACTATATATTTATTTATTTAGTGCTATTTATTTAGTATATTATATATTTATTTTGTGCTATTCTTCAAATAACATGAGAGCTAATATCATTTTTTCCCAGGGCTGTCAAAGTTATTAGCGCGTTAGCGCAAGTTCACTTTAACGGCACTGATTTTTAAAGGAGCCACGTCCCATATTATATTACTACTAAAATAGTAACATTGAAATAAACAAGTAATGAATTAACAATATTATTCATGATAATTATAATCATTTCAGAAGTAAAATAAATATTAAATAATCAACAATAATTTCATTCATTCATTCATTCATTCATCTTCTACCGCTTTATCCGATCTTCCCTCGGGTCACGGGGAGTCTGTGTCTATCTCAGGCGTCTATGGGCATTAAGGCAGGATATACCCTGGATGGAATGCCAACCAACCACACACACACACACACACTCACATTCACACACACATTCATACATTAGGGACAATTTTCCAAGATGCCAATCAACCTACCGTGCATGTTTTTAGACCGGGAGGAAACCGGAGAAAAACCCCTTGAGGCACGGGGAGAACATGCAAACTCCACACACACATGGCCGAGATGGGAATCAAACCCAGACCCTGGCGGTCTGAGTCGAACGTGCTAACCAGTAAACCACCGTGCCCCCTCAACAATGATTAATGGGAGAAATTTTGAGTGAAATGTTTGTTGCCTCGGTTAACGCCGTGTTTTACGACCGGATAACCACGTTTGCTCCAGTTAACGTCGGGATTCTTGCTCGGCAGTGTAGCGCAGCGCAGTGAACAAGGGTTCCTTGTCATTGGTGAACAATAGATTGCACAATTTAGTGCTTATATTTACTTTATAGTAGTCTATATACTGTACAGTGGTGCCTTGGCTAACGCCTGTTAACAGCGTTACAGTCTGTTGCAGTTAGCTAGAGTGTTTTCAAAATACGAAAAGTATTGATTTATGGGACGTTGAAAGCGTCCGATTAGCGTCCGATTAATCACGAGTCAACTCCGATTAATCGCGATTAATATTTTGGTCGCTTGACGGCCCTCGTTTTTTTCCCCATATCTTCATGTCGTAAAATATGATAAAGGAAAAGATAAGGGTGATCAAAATATTAATCACGATTAATCGGCCATGAGTTTGACTCGTGATTAATATTTTGATCCCTTGACAGCCCTTATTTTTTCCATGTCTTTTCCTTTATCATATTTTACGATATGAAGATTTGCAAAAAACGAGGGCTGTCAAGCGATCAAAATATTAAATATTAATTAATATTTCAACTCATGGCAAAAAAAAATCAAACCAAAAGCAAAGAATATTATTTCATCAAAAATCAAACCAAAAGCAAAGAATATTATTTCATCAGTATGGAAATATCCATCTTTTAATCGCAGGTTTTACCCTTTAAAAAAGTTTCGAATAGGAATTATTTGAAATATATCAAGGAAAGGAAAAAGGGTGATCAAAACGCCAGTCTAAATACTCATTACTTTTCTTTCAGTGCTAGAAGGCTGTAATCGCTTTATCAGTACAAAAGCCCCTAGAGGGTTAATATGCACTGAGACAAGGTGGCGGGGGTGGCGGAGGTGGTGGTGTCGCGGGGGTTAAAACTCAACCCACTCCACGGCTACATAAGAGAGTCCTTTAGCACATCGGGTTCTAAACTGCCCCTCACCCCCCCATCTCCCCCCCGCCCCAGACACCTGTGTTTAAAAAAGAGCCTTTGTCCGGGCCGGGCTTAATTTGATCTGACGCTCCCCCACACATGTGGAACAGCTCAGCGGCCCTCATAACCTTAGCTGATTATAGCTGGAGCTCGGAGTGTGCCATTAGACTCTCCCAAAATGGAAGTCGAGGGAGTGCGTGTTAAAGCAAGGCATTTAGCGTCTCTTTCGGACGAGAAAAATGGAGCTCCGCCTCCGCTCGCTCGCTGTTTTTTTTATTTTTGTTGTTTTTTAAACGTTCGCGATAAAGACGGAGGAATGGAAGCGCGTCGAAACGAGAACGTGGCAAAGGTCGGGTTATGCCGACACAACTCGCTCACACACATAAAACCCCCCGCCTCCCCAACCGAGGAGCCTTGGAGATTATATACGTAAAGGGTCACATTTATTCCATATATTTACACTCGCTAAAATTCCTCCAACACCAGTGGCGAACAGTTTGCGGCGTATCGATAAATCAAGGTTTTTTTTTCCTGGTTTAACAGGCAATAAATCAAACATAAGGGGCTATGGTGGCTTAGTGGTTAGCACGTTCGCCTCACACCGCCAGGGTCCGGGTTCGATTCCCGTCTCGGCCATGTGTGTGTGGAGTTTGCATATTCTCCCCGTGCCTCAGGGGGTTTTTCTCCGGGTTCTCCGGTTTCCCCCCAGTCCAATAACATGCACAGTAGGTTGATTGGCACCTTGGAAAAATTGTCTCTAGTGTATGAATGTGTGTGTGTATGTGAGTGTGTGTCCTGCGATGTGTTGGCATTCCTTCCAGGGTGTATCCTGCCTTAATGCCCATAGACGCCTGAGATAGGCACAGACTCCCCGTGACCCGAGGGAAGATCGGATAAAGCGGTAGAAGATGAATGAATGAATGAATGAATCAAACGTATAAACAGATACTTTGGTTAAGCAGCGCTGTTGCGTCCAACCCATGGGAACGATTAGCCAATAGAGGAATCTGTTACTCTTCTGGGAGACAAAAAAGAGCCAGTAAGTGCATAGGAAATGTGTTACGGCTTAGCAATAAGCTGCCACTAGTGGGCCCTTGAGCAAGGCCCTTAACCCTCAATTGCTCAGTTGTAAGTCGCTGTGGATAAGGGCGTAGATGTAAATGTAATATTGCCTTCTGGAGAAAATAACATATTTATGCATGAAAGGGCAGGTGTTAATAATATGAGGAAGAATCACAAATCGGATGGGTGTAGCTCAGTGGTATAAGGTGCTGCGCTACTGATCGGAAGTTGGGGGTGGGGTGTGAGGTTCGAGCTCCAGTACCGGTAAACTCGGGTCCTTGAGCAAGGCCCCGTAACCTTGTGCGCTCCAGGTGCGCTGTATCATGGCTGACCCTGCGCTCTGACCCCAGGTTCCAAACAAACTGGGATATACGCCAGAAAAACAATCCTTCACGGATCAATAAAGTCAAAAAAAGTCTTCTTTTTTCATACAGTGTAGTGAAACACCTATTTGAATGTGTTGCTTGTAGAGGACTTGTAGTGTCCTGTCCCCCTGGCTTTCCTCTACTCCTGCTACCAGGTTGGCTTTGACAGTCTTGGCTCATACGCTTCACCTCATCCAACACACACCGAAACTCTGCACCTCCTCCTTCACTACTGGGAGTTTGCTCAGGGCATGTTCAAAACACAACCCGAGCCAAGTACTACAGCGGCACTCCGACACACACCCTCGCACGCGTTCCCGTTCGCCCGAACCCTAAATCACGATCCAGGCGAAACTGGGTTCATGAAGATGAGATTTACATTTACGCTACTTGGCAGACACCTTTATCCTTGCATATGAGCCATTGAGGGCCTTGCTCAAGGGCCCGCTAGAAGCAGCTTGGTGGTGGGATTCGAACCTGAGATCTTCCAGGCCAGAGGCCAATGCCTTAATCACTGATCTTATGCCTTTATTTGTCGTATCCCAGGTGGGGTCTGAGCGCAAGGTCAGCCGTGGTACGGAGCACAGAGGGCCTTGCTCAGGGACCCAAGGGCGGCGATACCGGGTCTCGAACCCCTGACCTTCCAATCTGTAGCCCACCGCCTTAGCCGCTGAGCTGCACCCTGTTTTGTTTGTTTGTCTGTTTGTCTTTTTTTCCACGGAAAACATTCCGTTCGTATACATTTATCTACTTCTGAAGGTAAAGCAAGCAAGGCGCAGGGTTCAACCCCGATACGGCGCCCCCTGGAGCGCGCACAGTTAAAGGGCCACCGTCAAGGACACAAGGGTGGCATCGAACCCCCCGACCATAAAAAGCATTTATCACTCCATATATAAGGAGGCTTTTTTTTTCTTTCATTATTCTTATAACATTGGAAATCTCATGGCTTTATCCTCTGACAAACAAACAAAAAAAAACTAAGCATTATAGAGACCCGTGCCCCGGAATAAAGGCCAGATGCTCCAGTCTTCCAATAAAGCAGAGGATATCAGCGGGGCTTTGGAGCGGCCCGGAGCTGCTCGCGTCGAGCTCACGGCGCACTAATGCAGGAGCTTTTCCTCGTACCCGCATCGGAGATTAGTTACTTCTCATCTCCACCTGATGCTCACGAAGCCTTTTTCATTACTTTTGATCCGAGACATTCCAGATAATAAGCACCGATTGTTATTATTATTATTATTGCTATTATTTATTAACCTGGAGGACATACAGGGGGAAAAAAAAGGAGTAGAAATATCCTCGCGCTCACCAAAGAAAGGAGTGGTGGATAGCAATTCGAACATTTTTTTTGCTCATGTGTGTGTGTGTGTGGGTGTATGTGCGTTTGTGTGTGTGTGTGTGTGTGTGTGTGTGTGTGTGTGTGTGTGTGTGTGTGAGTACTATGGCAAGTCCCATTAGAGCACAACTACATCCAAAGAGTGTGTGCCAGAGATGGGGGTGGAAGAAAGAAAGAAAGAAAGAAAGAAAGAAAGAAAGAAAGAAAGAAAGAAAGAAAGAAAGAAAGAAAGAAGGAAAGAAAGAGACGAGGCTTTGCAGGGGTGAGACGGACGGGGCACACGCACTCCTCTCTGGCGCTGGAAAACACTTGACAACACTGTTTCCACTTTTGCTGGCCTGTTTCCTCTGATTCAGGGCGAACGTTTTTGACTCTATAGCGAATAAACATGCTGCTCAGAGCCGGAGTGAAATCACTGTGTGTGTGTGTGTGTGTGTGTGTGTGTGTGTGTGTGTGTGTGTGTGTGTGTGTGTGTGTGCGAGCATGTGTTAGCGTGTACAAACGGACAAATGCTGCTAGAGCACAACCTGCTGGTTCGTTTCAACCACAACAACGAAATAAAAAAAACAACAAACAAAACAAAATAGTCCTACTTGCGGATCCCATTGTGTACTCTTCTGGTGTCATTCCGTCGCCGGACTTTCCGTCTCGTTTTTTTTTTCCGAAAGGAAACTCGCTTCGTTTAATATCACGAGCACGCTGGCAGCCGGGAGCAGATGTGAAAGTGATTTAGGAACATAAACATACATGACCCAGACGTCTGGCGCTGACCGATCGCACAAAACCCTCTCTATGTTTCGCCACAGAGGGCCGATAGAGCGCGGCGCGTTCGAGGCAGGAAAGGCCGCGTTCGCCCAAACTCAAGGCGGTCCAATTATCGGCTTAACAAAGGTCAACAGCAGATCCTCAGGGGCTGCGTAATAACTTTAAGTGGGTGCTTCGGATTTGTCTCGTCGCAACTGCGCCCCGCCCTTTTCATATTTCACCTCGAATTCAAATACACGCATATGCACATACATAGCACGACATGCAGTGAAGTGCTTTTTACCACCGTCCAGCATGTAAACATAACAGAAAGAAAGGAAACGAAAATAGTGCAGACATTATAAATAAATGTATATAAAGAGGACGAGGTCGAATAAAACAGTGTAAATATAACAGTGTAAAGTGACCAGTTTAAAGTATCCAGTGTAAAATGTCCAGTGTAAAGTGTCAGTGTAGTGTCCAGTACAAAGTAAGTGTCCAGTGTCCAGTGTCAAGTGTCCAGTGTAAAGTGTCAGTGTAAAGTGTCAGTGTAAAGTGTCAGTGTAATATGTCCAGTGTAAAGTGTCCAGTGTAAAGTGTCCAGTGAAAAGTGTCCAGTGTAAAGTGTCCAGTGTAAAAGTGTCCAGTGTAAAAGTGTCCAGTGTAAAGTGTAAGTGTAAAGTGTCCAGTGTAGTGTAAGTGTCCAGTGTAAAGTGTCCAGTGTAAAGTGTCAGTGTAGTGTCCAGTGTAAAGTGTCAGTGTAAAGTGTACAGTGTAGTGTGAAATGTCAGTGTAGTGTCCTGTGTAGTGTGTCCAGTGTAAAGTGTCAGTGTAGTGTCCAGTGTAAAGTGTCAGTGTAGTGTACAGTGTAAAGTGTAAAGTGTCAGTGTAGTGTAGTGTCCAGTGTAAAATGTGAGTGTATGTCAGTGTATGTGTGTAGTGTCAGTGTATTGTCTGGTGTAAAGTGTGAAGTGTCAGTGTAGTTTCCAGTGTAAAGTGTGATGTGTCAGTGTAGTGTCCGGTGTAAAGTGTGAAGTGTCAGTGTAGTGTCCAGTGTAAAGTGTCCAGTGTAAAGTGTACAGTGTAGTGTGAAATGTCAGTGTAGTGTCCCATGTAATGTGTCCAGTGTAAAGTGTCCAGTGTAAAGTGTCAGTGTAGTGTCCAGTGTCCAGTGTAAAGTGTTGTGTCAGTGTAGTGTCCGGTGTAAAGTGTCCAGTGTAAGTGTCAGTGTAAAGTGTCAGTGTAAAGTGTTCAGTGTAGTGTAAAGTGTAAGTGTAAAGTGTGAAATGTCAGTGTAGTGTCAGTGTAGTGTCCAAAGTGTGTGTAATGTGTCCAGTGTAAAGTGTCAGTGTCCAGGTGTCCAGTGTAAAGTGTCAGTGTAGTGTCCAGGTAAATGTCCCAGTTGTGTGAAGTGTAGTGTGTGTAAGTGTGTCAGTGTAGTGTTTTTGCCCGTTAATGTCCAGTGTAAAAAAGTGTCAGTGTAGTGTCCAGTGTAAAGTGTAGTGGAAGTGTCAGTGTAAAGGGTGTGTCCAGTGTAAAGTGTACAGTGTAGTGTTGTCAGTAGTGTGAAAATGTCAGTGTAGTGTAGTGTCCCGTGTAATGTGTCCAGTTTAAAGTGTCAGTGTACTGTCCAGTGTAAAGTTTGGTAAAGTCAGTGTAGTGTCCGGTGTAAAGTATGAAGTGTCAGTGTAGTGTCCAGTGTAAAGTGTGTCAGTGTAAAGTGTCAAAGTAGTGTCCAGTGTAGTGTGAAGTGTCAGTGTAGTGTCCAGTGTAAAGTGTCCAGTGTAAAGTGTCCAGTGTAAGTGTAAGTGTCCAGTGTAGTCCAGTGTAAAGTGTGTAAAGTGTAAAGTGTCAGTGTGTGTCAAAGTGTGTAAGTGTCCAGTGTAGAGTGTCAGTGTAGTGTCCAGTGTGTCCAGTGTTAAAGTGTCAGTGTAGTGTAAAGTGTAAAGTGTCCAGTGTAGTGTAAGTGTCCAGTGTGTGTACAAAGTGTCAGTGTAGTGTCCGGTGTAAAGTAGTGAAGTGTCAAGTGTCCAGTGTAAAGTGTCAGTGTAGTGTCCAGTGTAAAGTGTCAGTTTGTAGTGTCCAGTGTAAAGTGTCAAGTGTAGTGTGAAGTGTTCCGTGTAGTGTCCCGTGTAATGGTAGTGTTTAAGTGTAGTGTAAGTCAGTGTAGTGTCAGTGTAAAGTGTGAGTGTAAGTGTAGTGTCAGTGTACTTGTAGTGTCCATTGTAGGTGTAAAGTGTCCAGTGTAAAGTGTCAGTGTAGTGTGAAATGTCAGTGTAGTGTCCCGTGTAATGTGTCCAGTGTAAAGTGTCCAGTGTAAACTGTCCAGTGTAAAGTGTGGTGTCAGTGTAGTGTCCGGTGTAAAGTGTGAAGTGTCAGTGTAGTGTCCAGTGTAAAGTGTCAGTGTAGTGTCCAGTGTAAAGTGTACAGTGTAGTGTGAAATGTCAGTGTAGTGTCCCGTGTAGTATCCAGTGTAAAGTGTCCAGTGTCCAGTAAAGTGTGAAGTTTCAGTGTAGTGTCCAGTGTAAAGTGTGAATTGTGTAGTGTCAGTGTAAAGTGTCAGTGTAGTGTCGGTGTAAAGTGTCCAGTGTAAAGTGTCAAGTGTAGTGCAGTGTAGTGTCCAGTGTAAAGTGTGTGAATGTGTGTAGTGTCAGTGTAGTGTCCGGTGTAAAGTGTGTGTAAGTGTTTAGTGTCAGTGTAGTGTCCAGTGTAAAGTGTGAGTGTGATGTGTCAGTGTAGTGTCCGGTGTAAAGTGTGATGTGTAGTGTCAGTGTAGTGTCCAGTGTCAAGTGTCCAGTGTAGTGTGAAATGTCAGTGTAGTGTCCCGTGTAATGTGTAGTGTCCAAGTGTAGTGTCAGTGTAAAGTGTCCAGTGTAAAGTGTCCAGTGTAAAGTGTCCGGTGTAGTGTAAGTGTAGTGTCAGTGTAGTGTAGTGTCCAGTGTATGTAGTGTAAGTGTCAGTGTAGTGTCATTGTAAAGTGTGTCAGTGTAGTGTCCGGTGTAAAGTGTCAGTGTAGTGTCTAGTGTAAAGTGTCCAGTGTAAAGTGTGAAGTGTCAGTGTAGTGTAAAGTGTCCAGTGATGTGTAAGTGTCCCGTGTAATGTGTCCAGTGTAAAGTGTCAGTGTAATCTGTCCAGTGTAAAGTGTCAGTGTAGTGTCCAGTGTAAAGTGTCCAGTGTAAAGTGTCCAGTGTAAAGTGTCCAGTGTAAGTGTAAAGTGTCCAGTGTAAAGTGTCCAGTCCAGTGTAAAGTGTGTCAGTGTACAGTGTAAAGTGTCAGTGTCCAGTGTAAAGTGTAAAGTGTCAGTGTAGTGTCCAGTGTAAAGTGTCCAGTGTAAAGTGTCAGTGTAGTGTCCAGTGTAAAGTGTCCAGTGTAAAGTGTGTAAAGTGTCCAGTGTAAAGTGTCAGTGTAGTGTCCAGTGTAAAGTGTCCAGTGTAAAGTGTCAGTGTAGTGTCCAGTGTAAAGTGTCAGTGTAGTGTCCAGTGTAAAGTGTCCAGTGTAAAGTGTCCAGTGTAAAGTGTCCAGTGTAAAGTGTCAGTGTAGTGTAAGTGTCCAGTGTAGTGTAAGTGTCCAGTGTAAAGTGTCCAGTGTAGTGTAAAGTGTGTGTAGTGTCCCGTGTAAAGTGCCAGTGTAGTGTCAGTGTAAAGTGTCCAGTGTAAAGTGTAGTGTCCAGTGTAAAGTGTAAAAGTGGTCAGTGTAAAGTGTCCAGTGTAAAGTATCAGTGTAAAAAAAAGTGCAAATTTGACTGCGTGACAGAAATAATAATGGAAACATTATTGACAAAATAAATCATAGTCGTTTCGATATGAGTACATCTGAAGGCGAATACATTTACTTACTTTCATTTCCAAGTATAAACGGAGAACTTTTACCAGAGTAATAACGAGTGTATCTCTGCTTCAACACAAGTGTATGATTTGTCCCCCATTGTAGGAAATAAGGAATCCTCAATATGTATTGCACTCGCCTTTGGCTGTGTTCAAAGACGCCTTGCTGCGATGCCCCTTCTCGTGGGGCACACAGGAAATGGAGCGATGCTTCCCTTGAGGCCCACGACCAAAGCTTATTGTGTGACCCTGATCTAAGATCAGTTCTCTCTTTTTATGTAAAAAAATAAAAAGTTTGGGGGAATTCAGATAAATAGTAAGATGCAGCCAAAAAAGCAAACAAAAAAAAAAAACAAGCTAGGGACTTTTCTCTTTAATCATGAAACTCAGCAGGGTGTCCAGTCTTATGTGCAGTCCCTAAAGCATAAACAAACGTTCAACTTTCCCTATAATATGGCCACGTTTAGAAGCGTTAGATTCGTGGGATTCTTGGTTTGCCATAGTTTATATGGGGGTATTCATTCATTCATTCATCTTCTAGCGCTTTATCCGATCTTCCCTCGGGTCACGGGGAGTCTGTGCCTATCTCAGGCGTCTATGGGCATTAAGGCAGGATACACCCTGGATGGAATGCCAACACACTCACATTCACACACACATTCATACACTAGGGACAATTTTCCAAGTTGCCAATCAACCTACCGTGCATGTTTTTGGACCGGGAGAGGAAACCGGAGAACCCGGAGAAAAACCCCCTGATGCACAGGGAGAACATGCAAACTCCACACACACATGGCCGAGACGGGAATTGAATCCGGACCCTGGCGGTGTGAGGCGAATGTGCTAACCACTAAACCACCGTGCCCCTTTATGGGGGGGTATTGTAAAATTAAAAAAAATAATAATAAAATAAAATATATATATTTTGGGACGGAAATAAAAGCAGGAACAAAAAGAAAAAATAGTAGTTATTTATCACACCGTGGCAAAAACAAGAATAGGCTGTTGACTTACAGGAGTTTCTTTCGCCGCATGATAAATGCATGTGGTCATGGTTGAGGTAGGCGAAGCCCTGCGTTTCAGCACGCTTATTCCGAAACGCTATTAGTGCCACTTAGCGCCACAAAAAGCGCTGAGAGTGTCCCGACTTAGGGGGCAGTTATGGACCTGATTAAGGCCAGGGAGTGGGCAGAAAAGGCCAGTTCTTGCGTGGATTCGATTTGAATAATTCATGCGGCATTCATATCGCTTGCACTATCTACGCGGCGAGAGCGAAGGTCACATCTGTGGCTGTTGACCGAACCGTGCATTTTTTTTCTTTCTTTTCATTATTATAATTAAGTACAGATAACGCAAATGATGCCGGCAAAAGACTCTATGTGCTTTTCCATCCAGTCAAATCACCCCCTTTTACCCCCCCCCCATCCTTGATGACTCACTAACACGCGCGCTGATATACTCCATCAAGCAGACAGACACTTGGACGTGCGGCGGCGGAATCTGTGATGACTAGATTCTGTTTTTTTTTTTTTTGTCTTTAGGTCACGAGACCAGTTTTCCTTTTTTCCCCTCTCTCTCGTTTCAGAAGGACTTCAAGGTTAATGTTCTCTCATTATCTCAGGGCAGGATGACATGAGACAGAGAGCCAGGAGTAATTGGGCAAACGTTTCCCTGAACTATCCTTCATGCCGTAGCGTCATCTGATAGCGGATCCAGGGATGAAAAAGAGAATGAGAAAAGATTTTGCTTTTTAATGGTCTTAAAGAAAAAAAAAAAAAAAAAGAATGGTTGGAAAAACGAACAAGTGCAAATGCAGGTTTTACTGTGAGAACTTACTTCTCTTTCAGAGAGATTGTTTACTACGAGAGTGTTGTTTTCTGCAAAAAGCGTACTCCTAAAACCTCAATAAATAAAACGAAGAGAAAAGTTCTTCCCGTAATAAAAAGCGTGCCGTTTTTTTTTACTAGAAGTGTAAATATACCGTATATCAGGCCTTTATATGATTACAGTCGCCTGTAGGCACCAAAAAAGGTACCGTGCACAATGAAAACATCTAAACTAATAACTAAACTAAGAAAAAACTCCCTTCACACACACACACACACACACACACACATACACAGGACTAGAGAGCCTGCATGACATTGGAACGCACACACAGGAAGACGGAAAGGAAATAAAACGTGTATTTTTTTTTTCCTTCGCATGTCTTGAGTCAATGCCCGAGCGTTCTAGGACCGGCTTAAACGTTCAATTTATTTGGGCTGGCCGTGATGTGTTACAAAGTACAAACTCGGTTCAACAGCGTTATTCCAGTCCACGCTCCTAGACTAACATCCCTCGCTCCGCTCTGAACACAAAGAGGTGTTCATTCACTCCAGGTGTGTCCTGTGCTGCAGTCAGCAGGAGAGCGAACAAGACCTGGGAGGGATCCTTTACTCCTGGGTCTGTGTGCGAACGGGTGGGGGCCTAGAGAAGTTGTGTGTGTGTGTGTGTGTGTGTGTGTGTGTGTGTGTGTGTGTGTCGTGTGTGCGTGTATATATATATATATATATATATATATATATATATATATATATATATATATATATATATATATATATACGGTTACATATGTATAATTGTAAAATATGGGACGTGGCTCCTTTAAGAATTCTGTTCCGGTTGCTTTCCACATAAAACTGGTGATACGTTCAGCTTTTATATATATATATATATATATATATATATATATATATATATATATATATATATATATATATATATATATATATATATATATATATATATATGGCCTGTCAAAGTTAACATGTCAATGTGTGCATTCACAACAGGTATGAGCTCCTCCTAACATTAGCGTATATTACCAGACAGAACCTTACACAAACGCATCGCATTCCCAAATTACGGAAGCGCATTTTCCTTTTGTGATTCCAAAGCGCTTCCGTATAACCTAAACGTAGCACCGGTTTATATGGAAAAGCAACTGGGAACAGAATTCTTAAAGGAGCCACGTCCCATATTTTACACTTAAAACAACCACTAAAAAAGTAACAGTGAAAGCAGCACGAAATTAATTAATTAACAAGCAATTCATATTAAAAGTATCATTTCCACGACCAGTCATGTAGAGGACACAGCAAACATGCGGAAGAAGGTACTGTGGTCAGATGAGAACGAACTTTTAGGCCTACATGCAAGAAACCTGACACATCACATCAGCATATTTGTAAAATATCAACACACCATCCTTATCATGAAACATGGTGGTGGCGACATCATGCTGTGGGGATGCTTTCCTTCAGCTGGGACAAGGGAAGCTGGTCAGAGTTGATGGGAAGATGGATGGAAATAAAGAAAACCTATTAGAGGAAGCAAAGGAGACTTGAGACTGGGACGGAGTATCACCTTCCGCGACCCTAAACATACCGGCCAGTGTTATAATAGAACGCGATCAAAGCATATTCGTGTTCAGACCTAAATCCTATTGAGAATCTTATAGCAAGAATTTGCCAAACAATGTTATTTAAAAGAAATATCCCCCCCCTCTTTCTCTCTCTCTTTCACTCTCTCAGCAGGTTCTCATATCCACCCAAGCCCACCTGAACAAACCCATATTAGAGCCTTCGTATCATGCTACCTGAACCCACTCGCTCCGCAGTGCAGTGCAGTGTTAGAACAGATAAACACGCCACATCGAGAGCTAGGAACCAGAGCTGACAGAGAGGGAGGGGTCTGGTATTTATACAGGTGCTTTGGGAACGAACATGGACCAAAGGAACACCTTGGAAAGAGAGAACGAGGAACCCATTCAGAGCTTCCTCAGGTCTGGAAATAGCTCAAATAACAAACAAACAAAAATAAAAATCTTAAATAAATAAGTGTGGCACTTCTGAAATGACTGATCCAAAAAGCATGTTAAGTGGATTTTACTTCCCAGCCCAACGTTCATTTTTATAACACTCTTATCTGTCTGTACGTTTGGCCCTTAAAGAACTCACCCGGAGCGAGTCCGTTCAACCGAATGAAAGAAAAACAGATACGCCGGCAGGAGGGGAAGAGAGCCGGAGGGGAGCTTTCATCACATTCGTCATGTTCGGTGTGGAAGTCGAGATTAACGTTTTTTTTTTGTTTTTTTTTTACTCGATTCAAATCAACTATTAAAATGATATAAAAGTAATCAGATGCACCTCCGAAAAAGCAGAAAAAACTCCACCAATATAAAACCCGAAAACAGTGGATTACTCTCGACTCAAAGATAAAGGCGTTCAGAAAAAACATTCTGAAAAAGGAATAAAAAACGATAAGATACATGGATCGTGATCATGGTTGTTGGTTGGATACTCCACCCACGACCCTCCCCGCCTCCACAGCCTAGACTTAAAAAACAAAAGGCCGAAACGCTACGATAACAGCAATTTCCTGAGCGTGTTTTTGTTTTTCAGATTTCTGACAGATATGTCATGACGTCGCAAAGGACACAATTAGTGGGAATAATCAGCACCCGGAGAACGACCGCCCAGCCAATTATAGCCGACGTTGAGGGTTCGGGAGGAAAGAACCCAAAGATTTTTCGACCTTCATGCAAATCATGGCAATCTTAGCAGTGTTGGGGAGTAGCTAGTCACATGTGATGGCGCTACGTAATTTAATTACGAAATAAAAGTAACTGTGATTTGTCGCTTTGTGATTTTCTTACTGAGACAGAGAAAAAAAAAACGTGTAATTAAACGTGTTCGAAAATGAATCCCATGTTGAAAAACATTTTCGTTAAGTGCCACCTAGTGGACAAATGAAAGTAATCAAAAAGTGCTCACAGTAATCACAGATAAAAACACAATTACGATACTTTACTTAATTAATTGCATAGTAAATTTACGCAGCTACTGTTGAATATAAACACTATAAACTGTTGTTATTAGGAAGAGTCCGCTTCGTATGGACCCAGAGTGCTGTTGGGAGAGCGCTTTTAAGTGTTGGTTAATCCCCGGAGTAATGTGATTCGGGTGAAGCTTATTAATACTGCGGTAAGGGATGTGCGCTGTGATTGGGTGGTGATAGAACCGGGCAGATCGGGGAGAAGGTGACCAAGAAGCCAATGGTGACTCTGAAAGATGTTTCTCTGTAGGCACAGGCTCCCCGTGACTCGAGGGAAGATCGGATATAGCGGTAGAAGATGAATGAATGAATGAATGAATACATTGAGAACCACTTTAGGAGCAACGATTTCACCTGAAATTGTTCAGATGGATTTGTAATCTTTACCATTTTCATTTAATTTCACATTTCTTCTCAGTAATTGTAACATACTACTGTTACCTTTATTTTGTATTGAAATTCCGTTACGCCGTTAGATGGAACTAGTTCCTCCCCGACACTGCCTATGGGTGTAGTGCGGTGGAGTTCAGTAGGATGGTGGTAGCTGGGGAAAACGCAGGCCCTGAACCTGCTTTTTCCGGTCCATATGTTACATTTTAAACAGTTTATTACCGGGTATGAAAAGGATGGGATCTCTACGCAGACGTCTGCTGCGCTAAAGCTAATGTGCATTGGCCGTGATCTTTGGAGTTGATTACACTCCAAACAATCTACTCACGACAGCGGACTGAGAGACGGTTCAGTTCAGCTCCAGTCACTTGCCTTTAGGCAGGAGAGGCAAAGATCCTGATACCAATCTTGTGCTAATTTGTAACGGTGGACTTAATTATGATAATAAAAGTAAGGGAGGGGGGGGGCAATAAACTAGGTAATTCATCTTGAAAGGACCAATGAATCTGGGACTTTATTCCGTACATGAATGAAGTCATGTATGGAAGAAAGTCTCTGAATCACTTATAAGAGCATCTGGCTTAGGCGTAGGTTTTTTTTTTTTTTGTTTGGTTTTGTTTTGTTTGTTTGCTCGAATTGGAACATGTGCTCTCAATATGTTCTCTCAGATCCCGTGTAGTCGTCAAGCTTATGAAGATTCACGACGCAATGGAAAGTGTGGAGGCTGGTAAATCCCAACATGGCGGAAGTGGCGTATTAGAGCGAGGGAGGGAAAAACGTCCTTTTGCTAGAGGAGACCGTAATCACGTCGGTTATTGGTACAGTGTGCATCGAATCTAACCTAATTTCCTGAAGGAACTCTTCTGCTCGACTGTATGGTAACCAGATGCGAAAATGATGTCAAGGTTACCGGAGAGCCAACTCGCTACTGTCTTTTCTGTATATATACTCACCCAGGACTTGAGTTTGAGCTGCAACTGACAATTTCGGTGTAGTACATATCAATGTAAAGCGATTTATTTAATAAATAATAATACTAATAAATTAGAAGACGCACTGGACATTTATTATATTGAAAGTGACCAATCATTTGGGACTGATATTCTATATGTAGGGCGGTCTCTCCCCGGCTAAACTGGTCTCTTCTCGACTGCCGCTACATGAATATGACTTATCGCTACATTACGTAGTGTCCTGAGAGTCACATGTCAAACTCATTGTCACCGTGGGTCACATTAGCATGATGGTTGCCCTCATGGGGCCAGTTATAACTACAAATATTCTTAAAATAAGTGTAGAATGTACGGTAACTTACTGGCAGCGGTTCTCCAGTAACTTAAATTGACGTACAGTAAAAGTACTGTATTAGTATTTTTTATTAGTATTAGTATAAATATTAGTATTTACAGTACCTTTTATCTGACTGTATATGTATTTACGCTACCATTTATCTTGCAGTATAAAGTATTTACAGTCGTTTTTAAGGTAAGAAAGCGTATATAATCACTATGAAATAACTCTGATCATGTGATCAAACAAGGCCAATGACTGCTTAAAAACTTAAACACACACACACACACACACACACACACACACCCATATATATATATATATATATATATATATATATATATATATATATAAATTATATTAAAATATATATATAATTACTATTATATAAACAGAGAAAAACAGACTGGGAAAATGTTTTAATGTAATAGAAATGTCCATAACCACAACGAAACCCAATATGGTGTAAACGGAGGCTCCTTATCTCCTGTATAAAGGATTGTGTAGCATTTGCGACGCAATACGTAAAACGTAATTGACATTTCTACTTTTTGCTTTTTATTTTCTAGCCTTTTATTTAAAGGAAATTAAATAAATGGTTTACAGTAATGTTTTTAAAAATCGTTTTTTTATGTTGGAATCGATTTTCATATTCACACAGTTATCATCTGAATTTACTTGTTCATATATACATATACATGTGTGTGTGTGTGTGTGTGTGTGTGTGTGTCATTTGCATTTATAAATACTTCATAAAAACATATGGTCATATTTTGCCCACGTCTACAAACTGAGCTTTACAGGCCGAAGTACCACGGATAACGTTGAACCTGATTATTTAAATAGAAGTGTTAGACCAAAGGGAAAATAAAGTCCCCTCTTTTCACACCCGTAATCCTCTTTTAGTAACACTGGTCTAACAGTTCTCACACAACTCATTAACACCTCCAACTCTGTAGATGCAGCACTCTGAATGCCATCTGCCAGCCACCGAACAACAGATCTACTGCTGGTAGCAGACAACAGTGTAGAACATAGAAGAAATAAACAAAATGTACCCAATTCCAGGTTATAATGCACCAATTCCCATATCACATGAGTCTTAGAGGATCTGATTGCAATAGTATTTGACTCATATTGAAAGTCGGGGGAGAGGGGGCACGGTGGCTTAATGGTTAGCACGTTCACCTCACACCGACAGGGTCCGGGTTCGATTCCCGTCTCGGCCATGTGTGTGTGGTGTTTGCATGTTCTCCCTGTGCATCAGGGGTTTTTTCTCCGGGTTCTCTTTTAGCATATAAAATGTGCACACAACAGTGCAACTGGCCAATCACAAGGTCTCGCTTATCAAATAATGACTTCTCAGTACAATGAAAGTGTATGAACGTTCATTCAGTCATTCATTCATTCATCATCATCTCTACGCTATCTATAGATCCGCTTCATTCGATCTTCCCTCGGGTCGAGTGTATACGATTTGCGACATGACACAATGTAATAGACAATCGAGATCGATAGATAGATAGATAGATAGATAGATAGATAGATAGATAGATAGATAGATAGATAGATAGATAGATAGATAGATAGATAGATAGATAGATAGATAAATAGATAAACTAGACAGACAAACAGAAAGACAGAAAGATAGATAGATAGATCACAGAGACAGACACAGACAGACAGACAGACAGACAGACAGACAGACAGAAAGATAGATAGATAGATAGATAGATAGATAGATAGATAGATAGATAGATAGATAGATAGATAGATAGATAAACAAACTGACCGACACAGACAGATAGACAGACAGAAAGACAGAAAGACAGATAGATAGATAGATAGATAGATAGATAGATAGATAGATAGATAGATAGATAGATAGATAGATAGATAGATAGATAGATAGATAGATAGATAGACAAACTGACAGATAGACAGACAGACAGACAGACAGAAAGACAGATAGATAGATAGATAGATAGATAGATAGATAGATAGATAGATAGATAGATAGATAGATAGATAGATAGATAGATAGATAGATAGATAGATAGATAGATAGATAGAAGATAGATAGATAGAATAGAGAGATAGACAAACTGACCGACACAGACAGACAGACAGACAGACAGAAAGACAGATAGATAGATAGATAGATAGATAGATAGATAGATAGATAGATAGATAGACGATAGATAGATAGATAGATAGATAGATAGATAGATAGATAGATAGATAGATAGATAGATAGACAAACTGACAGATAGACAGACAGACAGACAGACAGACAGATAGATAGATAGATAGATAGATAGATAGATAGATAGATAGATAGATAGATAGATAGATAGATAGATAGATAGATAGATAGATAGATAGATAGATAGATAGATAGATACAAACTAGACAGATAGACAGACAGACAGACAGACAGACAGACAGACAGATAGATAGATAGATAGATAGATAGATAGATAGATAGATAGATAGATAGATAGATAGATAGATAGATAGATAGATAAATACCGACAGACAGACAGACAGACAGACAGACAGACAGACAGACAGATAGATAGATAGATAGATAGATAGATAGATAGATAGATAGATAGATAGATAGATAGATAGATAGATAGATAGATAGATAGAAGATAAGATAGATAGATAGATAGACTAGATAGATAGAGAGATAGAGAGAATCAGACTTTCAAAAGTATTGGCACCTTTTTTGTTTCTTCATAAGGACCTGAAGCATTTCACACAAGGAAAGCCAGGCTGTATAGACTCTTCACATAATGCAGGTATCAGTTAGCCTAGCGTTTGCATAGGCTTTAAAGGGGGGAGGGGGGTTTGGGTGAATGCATTTCTTTCTTGCACCTCACAACAGAGTGCACTAAAAGCCCATTACTCGGGGGGTCTTAAGTACTTAACACATCACTGAGCTCTGAGTGCAGGAAAGTGCTTTATGAGGACCCAGTATACGAGGGCACATAATTAATGGGCCGCATTCATTTGCGTGGACCAGGCCGCGGATATATATATATATATATATATATATATATATATATATATATATATATATATATATACGGTGCGTCGACGAATGAGTGATTCCAAAATTCGGGGAGGATAATACGGGAAGTACGGCATACTCACTGTGAAGCGTCCGTCACCATGGGGAGTGGGATATATTCGCTGGCGAAGTCCATGTCTTCCACTAGGCTGCTGGTGCGTGAGATATCAGGGGGTCCTTCCAGCTTTTTTCGGACTGTAAGAAAAGAAAAGGATTAGGATAAGAAGAGGACAAAATTCCAAGAAACCTACTGAGGTGAGCATCAAGTAAGAGGATGGAAATGCAGTGGATGATACCTGGAGAAGGAGGACATGTAAGACTGAAAGAAGACCATGAAGGCTGGCAGTCTGTGGGCATGCATGAATACAAAGCACACGTAAACACACCTACAAAATACAAGTAAATAAGAAAAATCAAATAAAATAATTCATCTTTCCATTTACAAAACACAAGATAGTGGTGAAAATTACTAATGACTACGTTTGGGAAGAATCATATATTCACCAGAGCAGATGAGAAGTGATCAAGGGCCCAGCAGTGGATTGATGGGATTTGAACTTATGACCTCCTGATTAGGAGTCGAACTAGTGAGCTCTGAGATATAAAATGATCCAGATGATACATCTCAGTGATCGGCTTCTTCAACAAAGAACAAACTGGTTAAGCTGTCTGCCTGTGCCTGTCTATCTATCTATCTATCTATCTATCTATCTATCTATCTATCTATCTATCTATCTATCTATCTATCTATCTATCTGTCTGTCTGTCTGCATGTGCCTGTCTATCTATCTATCTATCTATCTATCTATCTATCTATCTATCTATCTATCTATCTATCTATCTATCTATCTATCTATCTATCTGTCTGTCTGTCTGTCTGTGCCTGTCGATCTATCTGTCTGTCTATCTATCTGTCTGTCTGTCTATCTATCTATCTATCTATCTATCTATCTATCTATCTATCTATCTATCTATCTATCTATCTATCTATCTATCTATCTATCTATCTATCTATCTATCTATCTATCTATCTATCTGTCTGTCTGTCTGTCTATCTATCTATCTATCTATCTATCTATCTATCTATCTATCTATCTATCTATCTATCTATCTATCTGTCTGTCTGTGCCTGTCTATCTATCTGTCTGTCTGTCTATCTATCTGTCTGTCTGTCTATCTATCTGTCTGTGCCTGTCTGTCTATCTATATATCTATCTATCTATCTATCTGTCTGTCTGTCTGTCTGTCTGTCTGTCTGTCTGTCTGTCTGTCTGTCTGTCTGTCTGTCTATCTATCTATCTATCTATCTATCTATCTATCTATCTGCTCTGTGCTTGTAGCTGTTTAAATGTTGTATTGGCATCATTGGGAAAAAATAAAGTTTAGGAATGTTTCCAGTTGTAGTGCTGAATTGAATGTATCATGTTATTCATAAAGAGATCATTCCCGGACAAAAAAGTCATTCCCGGATGTTTGGTTTGGAAATATAAACTCCGGGACGCCAGGCTTGGAGCTGTCGGATGATCCCATAATCGCCAGAGTGATACAGTTGGCACATGAGAGAAAGCGGGGGGAAAAAACAAACACATGCATGAAGGGATAAGGAAAGCGGGCGAACGAGTGGGTGAGAGAATAACAGGGGAAAAGAAAACAACCCGTTTTTTAAATTTTTTTTATTAATAGCGCAAACACCATGGGTTATGTCGGGGCCCCCGCCAATCCAAACAAACACAGTGCCTGGTGACAGCAGGGTCCTGGAGCCACAACCCCATTCAGAGATTCTCTCAGACCACCGGAGCAGACTGATAACGGCGAGATAAGCAAACTCGGATTTCTGAACACTGATGCACCACAGACACTGTTCATTCATTCATCATTCATTCATTCATTCATCTTCTACCGCTTTATCCAATCTTCCCTCGGGTCACGGGCATTAAGGCAGGATACACCCTGGATGGAATGCCAACCCATCGCAGGACACACACACACACACATTCACACTAGGGACTTTTTCCAAGGTGCCAATCAACCTACCGTGCATGTTTTTGGACCGAGGGGAAACCGGAGAACCCGGAGAAAAACCCCCTGAGGCACGGGGAGAACAATGAAACTCCACACACACATGACCGAGACGGGAATCGAACCCGGGTCCTAGTGGTGGTGTGAGCCGAACGTGCTAACCACTAAGCCACTGTGCCCCATCACAGACGCTGTTTTTTTTAATGTTTTCACCAACACTTATATTTAATATTTATTAGCCGAACGTATCAGTATCAATCTTCTTCCCATATTCCTATCGTTTATTTCTCTATTTCGGTACATCGGATCTCAAATCTCACACACCAAAAAGCAATCACAGTATTTAAATATGCTTGTTCGGTGCTGCTGATTTAACACAATTTGTTGTTTGCTTTAATCTGAACTTTGTGTGCGTTTGCATAACGTTTTTTTTTGGCCCTCTGTTTCCGTTGTCCCCCACTCTGGGATAAACAAAGGTATAAATATATAATACCTCATCTTATATAATCGCGTCTTGGCACGTTAAATGATCTGAGAAGAGTGCAATTGAGGGTTAAGGGCCTTGCTCAAGGGCTCACTTTATTAAAAAATAATAGTGGAAGCTCGGTGGTGGGATTTGACCCTGCAATCTTCTGGTTCAGAGGCCACTGAGCTACATGTATTAGCAGATTAGTATATTAAAGAGAATTATAAATCGATCATCAGTCATCCGTCCTTCCCTCCATCCAGTCATCATCCATCTATCCGTTCACCCATCCCGCTTTAAATCCATCCATCCCTCCATCCATCTGTCTGTCGGTACATCCATTCATCAATCCATCCATCTACTATTTAAACATCTGTCCTTCTATTCATTCATATCTTCTCTGTATCAGTATTTTTTTTTTTGGGGGGGGGGGGGGGACGGGGGGGACGGGGGGGGATAGACCAACACCACAAAAAAGGGTAATTCAAACAAAAACATGAGGCTCACCTGTCTGTCTGAACATCTTTGTGATACCTGTGAAAGAGAATATGAAGACAAAATCAAGGCAATAATATATAAGTGTGTATATATATATATAAGGAGGTGGGGGGGCAAACTTTTTAGCTCAGGGGCCACATTGACGTTTGACAGGACCAGATGCAAGCATAAACATTACATTTAAATGTACTTAGCGGACGCTCTTATCCAAAGCGACCTACAACTGAGCATTAAGGGCCTTGCTCAAGGGCCCAGCTTAGTAGTGGTGGGATTTGAACCTGCAATCTTACGGTGCAGAGAGCAACGCCTTAATCACTAACCTACCACCTCCGTGTATAAACATCTAAACAGATAAAAAGGCATACTCAATGTATCACCGTGCCTAATGCGCCACCTGGTGGAACGACAGGCAATTACAGTAAAAAGATCAAATGCAGCCATAATTATGGTATGATTTGATTTGGACAATTCTGTAGCTATCGAAGGACAAAGAGGCCCCAGCATTATGGGGGCCTGGAAGGGCCAATTATAAGACAGTATGTACTCTTTGATGAGCGACGCCGCCTCATAACACAAATGACATAGCATTCTTTACAGCCGCACAGCCTTATTTAAAAGCAATAATACACCTTTTAAGCTCTTTCGGGCCCATGTAAAAAGACCATGAGTTTGACACATGGTCTAGACTCAGTAGGGTTTAGAGGTCTATAGCAGGAGATCTTTTACTCCTACCCATCTTCATTAGAAGCAGATTACGGCTGGAAAAGTCTGGTGTCCCAGTTGTTACGTCCATTTCGGATGGAAGTCTTTTCTGTGAGGGTTTTTTTTTTAAGCCAAAACCAGATGATTCCACATCTGAACACTGATTATTTTTCCCCTGTTTAGTCTTACCTCTACATCTTGAAATTCATTTGATTGAGCACCACGGTCAGTGTTAATGCTTCGGGGTTTTTTTTCTTTTTCGTTTTATCCTTTGGTTAGGTTCAAAGCCTTACAGGCATATGGTTCTATGCTATAATCTCTCCGTCAAACTAATTAAGCCTCAGAAGAGGCTTTCTTTCCATAGGAACTGGTTTCTCTGCTGGGGTTACTGTATCTGTAAATGTTTCCGCTTTTATGATAAAGCCATACGACAGGAAGAACCTGCGTAAGCCTGCCAAACAGCCTTATTAACAGCAAGAAGGCGTGGATTTGTTGTGCACCATTTTATTTTCTTTCTTTCCATCAGGATGTGTTCCAGTCACATGTGGAAAATGGAAACGTCTCAGCAGTATGGAAAATCATCCGAGGCAGGCGTGCTTTTTATCTGTTTAATTGTTTCCCCCCCCTCCGGATTACCGTTTACAGTGTTTACTTTAAATGCACAGGGTATGAAGATTTTTTGGGGGTTCATGACCTTATTAAAAGCAAACTTGAAATGTCTGCTGATTAATTAGGGATGCATTCTATGACCTAGGAATTATATATATATATATTCATTCATTCATTCATCTTCTACCGCTTTATCCGATCTTCCCTCGGGTCACGGGGAGTCTGTGCCTATCTCAGGCGTCTATGGGCATTAAGGCAGGATACACCCTGGATGGAATGCCAATCCATCGCAGGGCACACACACACACATTCACACACACATTCATACACTAGGGACAATTTTCCAAGGTGCCAATCAACCTATCATGCATGTTTTTGGACCGGGAGAAAACCGGAGAACCCGGAGAAAAACCCCCTGAGGCACGGGGAGAACATGCAAACTCCACACACACATGACCGAGACGGGAATTGAACCCGGATCCTGGCGGTCTGAGGCGAACGTGCTAACCACTACGCCACCGTGCCCCTAATATATATATATAAGCCTTGAATCTTACATTAGATTTGTAAAGTACTAGAGTAAATTAGAGTTTTACTGAGTAGCAAAGATATGAGCAACTTTTACCCAACTTCATCTTCATGTCAAGCAATTAAAATTGTGATTAATCGCCATGAGCTAAGTCGTGACATTAATCGCACGTTTTCCATGTACCGTAAATGATATACTTTTCATGTTTTTCTACTACCCTAAATAACTGTAACA
Source organism: Kryptopterus vitreolus (assembly GCA_030449085.1). Classification (NCBI taxonomy): domain Eukaryota; kingdom Metazoa; phylum Chordata; class Actinopteri; order Siluriformes; family Siluridae; genus Kryptopterus; species Kryptopterus vitreolus. The sequence goes on from JACRUU010000021.1 coordinate 7,514,200, forward strand.
GATGTTATAATTATATACATTTCTCTCAAAATCTCTCCCTTTAATAATATTATTGGTTATGTCATATTTATCTATTAACTCTGGAAATATCTGGAACTCTGGCATATCTGGAAATTATTCTTTGAATATTAATTTCTGGTTAATTCATACATTTTTATTGGTTGTTTGAATTGTAAAATATGGGACGCGGCTCCTTTAAGAATTCTGTTCCTGGTTGCTTTTCCATATAAACCAGGTGATACGTTTAGGTTATACAGAAGCACATTGTATTCACAAAAGGAAAATGCGCTTCCGTAATTGGATTTGGGAATGCGATGCGCTTGCGCAAGGTTCCGTACGGTAATATACGCTAATATAGTGAGGAGCTCATACCGGTTGTGAATGTGCCGCTAGTAGGCTTAATTCAGGAAATTTAGGAAGCGTGAGTGGATGTACTGAAGTTTCTTTATTTATTCGTTCTTTTTTTTTTTGTTTGATATATATATATATATATATATATATATATATATATATATATATATATATATATATATATATATATATACTTTTCTCTCCACTATATTCAAATAATATAAGTGACAACAAGTGTTACAAATGACATATTGACTTTGTTTTTAGCTTTTCGATAACATATGCCCTGGAGTCCAATACGAGTCAAAAACTCAAGTTCTGCTCACATTCGATATATCTTCCAAAGTCAGACTGAAATGTGATTTTGGAGTCATGGAGTAAGTCAGGTAGGATTTTTAGGTAAACATCTGGCAGAGCACAATGAAAACTCAATGCTAGCATGGAATACAGGAGCGACATGCCCTAGCCAGCATTAGAAATCATGGCTCATGCTATTCATTCATTCATTCATTCATCTTCTACTATCAACCCTTTATCCGATCTTCCCTCTTCCCTCGGGTCACGGGGAGTCTGTGCCTATCTCAGGCGTCTGTGGGCATTAAGGCAGGATACACCCTGGATGGAATGCCAACCCATCGCAGGACACACACTCACATTCACACACATTCATACACTAGGGACAATTTTCCAAGGTGCCAATCAACCTACCGTGCATGTTGTGGACCGGGAGGAAACCGGAGAACCCAGAGAAAAACCCTGTGAGGCACGGGGAGAACATGCAAACTCCACACACACACACGGCCGAGACGGGAATCGAACCCGAACCCTGGCGGTGTGAGGTGAACGTGCTAACCGCTAAGCCACCGTGCCCTGTCTCATGCTATTCAATAGGACCCAAAACATATAGCTACCACTACTGTACCACTCCACCATGACAGAGCTGGAGCCGTTTGCTAAAGGAGAGAGGTCCAGAAAACCTATAGGTAGGTACGAGAGTATCGCTACAGGGAATTATCCATTTAAAGATATTTCAGAGAAAGCTGAGCAGAGAGGGTGTGAATGTGTGTGTGTGTGTTGTGTATGTCATAAAAGGCTGCATTTGCATCCGTCTGTACCTGTAGATTCCTCTAAGAAGAAAGGCATGTCTCGCTTGTCCTCCTTCTCATCTATATGGTCATACGTGATCTGAGGGATGGACAGGGTTTTTTCTCCCGAGTTTGCCAGAGAGCCATTATCGCGTGGAGACTTCAGCCGCCGCCTGTAGCGTCTGTTCTGAACTCGAAAGCAGAATGGAGATAAGAGAATTGCCAGATTGTGTCAGCATTTCAAAGAGAAGCATCTGTTTCGTTGGCGAGTTACTTGGAATACCTTTGCGGCCGTGGGCTCACGAGTATAAGGGAACAGGGACGTGATTTATTGAGGCGATTTAATGAAGTGGAACGTCGTTATGAGCAAGAGCGATAAGGACGCTCCGTAACTGCCGTGCCGAAGGTGAAATTCGCAATCGCACGGACTGTGACGCAAGTCGTTCTTTCAAACGCCTCGGCCAACAAAGAGTCACTTCAGTGAGTTGTTGCGCAACTCACAAACGCCATTGTTTGCCTTTTGGCGTGAAGATTTTGAAAATCTCTGTAACTGGTTCGGACGCATGACTTAAAATCGACATGCAAATCTGCCCTTCGGAGAGAACGTCATTAATAACGCATGCCGAATAAGAAATTCCATGATTGAAACGATTCAATCCTCACCTCGCTGTGGTTACCGAATACAGCAGCTAAAATACCCCCCCCCCCCATTAATCTGACATCCCAACGAAGGAGGACAGTCGATGGAATCAGTGAATGACTGCTTTTTGGAAACGAGGCAGAAATGAATGGCTGGTTCGTGAACAAAGGCCAGTCACACACCCATGCGGAGAAAGAGGTGGAAGTGGCGGAGGTTTTTCCCCAATATGTTTGGAGTAAGCGCTACACAAAGATTTTTTTGTTGTTGTTGCGCTACACAAAGGTTTGTTCCCAGGAAAGAGGCGGCCGTGACATCATCTCAACTGACTGTGTCTTTGTGTGGGGAAGACAAAGGGGCCCGAGGTCAACTGGGTGTCCAGGGGAAGCAAGCGAAAAAGCGAGGGCGAGAGAGAGAGAGAGGGAGTGAAAGAGATCGAGAGAGGCGGGGCGTTTCATTCAGCGCCTGTCCCATGACTTCGGGTGCGTTTCGCTGAAAGCCGGCCAGAAAACAACATTATCGTACTTCGTCCTGCCGCCGCCATTTGGTATTCAAGTCATATTCACCGTGCGAATCCTGTCCTTTATACTCGCCTCTGTGTTACAGGGCAGAGATTAAATCAAAGCCGAGGACTAGCGCAGCTACCGACGGCGTCGCTTTGTTTATATTATACGCCTTGCTCCGTTTGCCTTCGCCAGGTGCGCGTGGGAACGAGCGAAAAATTAGTTTTCCCTCAGAGAGGTCTGCTTTACCTGTTAGCTGTACCTCTGATCTTCCCTCGGGTCACGGGGAGCCTGTACCTATCTCAGGCGTCTATGGGCATTAAGGCAGGATACACCCTGGATGGAATGCCAACCCATCGCAGGACACACACACACACACATATTCATACACTAGGAACAATTTTCCAAGGTGCCAATCAACCTACCGTGCATGTTTTTGGACCGGGGAGGAAACCCGGAGAACCCGGAGAAAAACCCCCTGAGGCACGGGGAGAACATGCAAATCCACACACAAATGGCCGAGACGGGAATCGAACCTGGAGGCGAACGTGCTAACCACTAAACCACCGTGCCCCTGACTTACTTAAACATGTTAAACAGGCTTTCAGCGGAAAGGCCATCGGCATCATTTTTGGAAGTGAAGTTTTAAGTCACTAAAACACAATTACATAACATTTCAATATTAATATTAACATGTATACAGTGTTGGGAAGGTTACATTGGAAATGTAATAGATTACAGATTACAAATGTCCCCTATTCAAAATGTAATAAGTAGTGCAACTTTTCAATGACTTTATAAAAGTAAAGTACCTGATTACATTTGATGACTTTCACTTGTCCACTAGGTGGCGCTTTAAGTTAACATTCAAAGGAAAAAAAGTATTTTTCAAAATTGAGCTGCATTAGAATCAAATTGTTGCCCGGGGTGGGGCGGGGTGTCAGGCGCAGGGGGGCGGGGTGTCGGGCGGAGGTTGAGGTGACGGGGTGGGCTGTCGGGCGGACGGGGCGGGGGGTCTTTAGGATTTGTAACATTTAAAAAAGTAACTGTAATTTAATTACACATTTATAACAAATGACTGTTATTTTCCTTTTGTAATTAAATTACGTAATGACATTACATGTAACTAGTTACTCCCCAATACTTCACGTAGCTTCAATAATAACAAACTGTTCTCAAACTCATGGAACAACTAAAGAAACCCTCACAAGTTTCCGGAGGTTCCCAGGACTGGAGCTCTCCGAGTTCAGTACTGGGATGTAGTCACCCATCAGGACGTATATTTTCCATGTAGCTGTGCAGCCGTTGGGTTTCTCGCACGCGTAGCATCGCCACAGCGTCTGCGCAAAACAAGCAGCAAAAAAACCCTAAAACAATTCCACGTCTGTGATTTGAAATGCCAAGCTCGTTATTCCGGTCAACAATTATCACACTTTGATAAGGGACCTGTATTAGCGAAGCGGCAGCTGGGATTTGCCGGTTGAAATGCTTCTGTCTTTGCTTCTGCTGCACCTTCAGGGCGAATCCCGACCCCAGAATACCCTGTAATGGAAACGCCTCGTCAGGATGATTACACACTTATTTTCGCTTTATACAAGAAAAAGCCTAGAAAAAGACAAAAGCAGGCAGATTTTTTTATAATGATTCGTGAAGCTTAAATATATCTAGATATATCTTGTATTGGCCAATCGTAATCCTTTATACTCGTCTCTGTGTTACAGGCCAGAAATATATAAAAAAAAAACAGAGGACTTTCCTCGCTACCCGCATCACTTTTTAATGTGAACGAGCCTTGGCCAAAAAGTAGTGTGTATTTGTATTTTGTATCTGTCCTATGAGAACCCTGTACCAGTATACGAGTAATACCGTTTACGAGTCGGAAAAACGTAAAAATAAATAAATAAATAATCAAAATTGGAACGGCACAATTATTAAATGCTGTTATTAAATATTAGTGCACATTAGTTGCTGTTAGTAGTTGTTTTGCTCACCTGGAAGGGTTTATCCGAATTTACATTATTTTTTATTTATAAAAACTTGAAAAGCAATTTTTTAAAGTCATTGAGAAATAAAAGAAAACAATCATATATATATATATATATATATATATATATATATATATATATATATATATATATATATATATATATATATATATATATATATATATATATATATATATATACAATTATTATCTTAATATTCATTTTTGTTTCGCTATGTGTAGATATATATATATATATATATATATATATATATATATATATATATATATATATATATATATATTATCTATATATATATATATATATATATATAAAATATATATTATTATATATTATATATATATTACCCCCAAAAACCTATAAAAATGGCAACTAAAAACTAAAACTAAAGAAACAATCGTTCCTCACATGTTTCCGGCGGTTTCCAGGCTTTTTTTTTTGTTTCTTCAGGCCTTTTTTTTTTTTTTCATGAATCACGGCGCTAGAAACTTAAATTTTTTTTTTTTTCATTAGGCGCTAGAAACTAAATATTAGATATCTTGTATCGGCCTTTTTAAATGTTGCTCAGCAAGATACATGCTTGCTTTGTGTGAAATAATGTTGCATTATGAAGAAGGTGAAATGTGAGCAGCAAGGCCCCTGGGGGAATGCTTTCACTTTAATGGACCCCATTAACCCTGCTCCCCATTACTGCGTGGGGTTTCTGTAGGAAAACACTGCTCCGGGGCATTTACTAATGCGTGTGAATTGTGAGATTTGTATGTGCGAGAGTCGGCCAAGCCAGAGAAAGAGAGAAAGAGAGAGCGAGAGAAAGAGAAAGAGAGATAGAGTGAGAGAGGGTATTTACCGCTGGCAGAGCAAAGAAGGAGATAGCAAACACACTAAAACAGGAGGCAATGGCTTTTCCTATCCAGGTCTGAGGAACTTTGTCTCCGTAGCCTATTGTGGTCACGGTAACCTGGAGAAAAAGAAGCAGATGAGATTAGATGAGATTCAATTCAATCTTTACATCCATTGTCCGGAGTACTTCACGTTCCAGTTCATCCCCGAGCGGTTCAATAGAATTGCGGTCCGCTGACCGGGCAGGACGTTCCCCGATAGATGAACGTGGCGAAGTTGCTTCCAATTAGTCACAGTCCAGACGGAATTGAACGGCGCCCTAATTATAGCCCTGTAGCCTCTGTTGTTACAGTATTCCCAGCCGGAATACGTCTCCAACCGCTTCAAGTTCAGCCTCGAAACGTCTATTGTGGGAACGAAGCGCTCTGCTAGCATCTTCTGTCCTGTTCTTCTTTCTGAAATTCTTGTTTTGGAGCCCCAAAAAAATTTCATAAGTAAATAAATAAATAATTGTGTCGGCACAATTATTAAATCCTATTATTAAATAACAGTAGTGCATATCATTTTAAAAGTAATATTTTTGCACACCTGGAACGGATTATCCGAATTTGCATGATTTCTTATGGGGAAATTCGTTACAAGTGTTTAGGCTAATAAATATTATATTATATTATATTATATTATATATATTATATTATATTATATTATATTATTCATCTTCTACCGCTATATCCGATCTTCCCTCGGGTCACGGGGAGCCTGTGCCTATCTCAGGCGTCTATGGGCATTAAGGCAGGATACACCCTGGATGGAATGCCAACCCATCGCAGGGCACACACTCACATTCACACACACACTCATACACTAGGGACAATTTTCCAAGGTGCCAATCAACCTACCGTGCATGTTTTTGGACCGGGGAGGAAACCGGAGAACCCGGAGAAAAACCCCCTGAGGCATGAGAACATGCAAACTCCACACACACATGGCCGAGACGGGAATCGAACCCGGACCCTGGCGGTGTGAGGCGAACGTGCTAACCACTAAGCCACCGTGCCCCTAGTGAGGAGCTCATACCTGTTGTGAATGCGCATCCTAACGCATACTATAAAGCATTAACGCATTAATAATATATATAGTATATAGGTTACTCTTTACTATTCTTTGCCATCTTGTACCGTGCCTTGCGAAATCATGGGTAGGACATCATGTTTTTTGAAACCACAGCGCTTGTTCACAGTTTGTTTGGACACGGAGGACTCTCTGTCTGACACATAACTCTCACAAGCCTTTTCCCTGAGTGTACTCTGACTCATCAAACATCACCCAGTCTGAAGTGTGAAGAAAAAAAACACCCCACACACACACACACACACACACATACTGTGACACAAACACACACACAGACACACACAAACACACACTGTTTCCTCTAATCCGTTATAAAGTGCAGGAATTCAGCAAACACAGGAAAACAAATACCTCTGGAGCCCTGCGCTGAAAGAGGAGCCAACTCTGACACGCTGAGAGAGCTCTCGGCTCACGGCAAGTGTGTCTGGGGCTTTGCTTTTACAATACCTCGAATAGGAGCTGAAGGAGGCCAAGGCTCTTACACACAGACTTTGGAAGTGAAGAGCAGCAAGGAGATCTTAATCCTAGCTTTCAGAGGTCTCTCTCTCACACACACACACACACACACACACACACACACACACACACATACACAAAACCCTCGCAAGGAAAATGGGCACGTAATGGGCCAGTCTGCATAAAGTTCAAGTTAGAGAGCTGGGTGAAGGGCAGCGCCTCGGGTTGGCGTTTTTTTTTTCGTGCGCACATGACGTGACATAACGGTCTCCAAGGCTGCGAGGCCTACAGATACACAGTTTACTCAGACCATGAAGCTGTGTGCATGAGCCACTGAGTCTGAGTGCAGCCTATGGTCTACGTGTGTGGCCAGGACAAAGCTGACATCTCAGTGTTGCTTTTGGGTGTAGAGGCTGTGTGTGTGTGTGTGTGTGTGTGTGTGTAGGTGTGTGTGTGTGTGTGTGTGTTGGACCTAGAGCGATGTGTGTGGCACTCCCAGTCAGTGAGCTGCTTATCTCATCGTGTCTTAAACACATACTGTAGCGCTCACGGGTTCATCGACCCGTTTATCTTTCCATCGCCGTTTTTTAAGCCGCGTTCTGGAATACACGCTTTTTAACGTGCGAGAATAACAGAGAGCGACGTAGAGAAAGAGAGAGAAAGAGACCGTATGATTCACAACCAGTCCTTCCTCTGGCTTGTTCTCGGCACCTGCAGATCCTATACATAGAATCGAGTCACACATCGGATCACTATAGAGCCCACACACACACACACATACACACACACACACATATGCATATACTCTTTATGGATAAAACACAAGCTGCTAATTTGCATACATTCTACCCCTGAGTGCTGACAATGTTTACAATATCACATTATTTATTTTTCACTGCGTAGGAACAAATCCTTTATTTTTGCACGTGTATAACATGGTACCGTAAAGTGTTTATTGTCTTGTTTTCACTGCCCCCCCCCCTTCTTGTTTATGTCTATTTACATTGTCTATTTTTCCATTCTGTTTTCGTAGAATCGAGTCACACATCGGATCATTTTAGAGCCCCCCCCACACACACACACACACACACACACACCACATGCATATACTCTTTATGGATGAAACACAAGCTGCATTTATTTGCATACATTTTACCCCTGAGTGCTGACAATGTTTACAATCAAATATCACATTATTTATTTTTCACTGCGTAGGAACAAATCCTTTATTTTTGCACAACGTGTATAACATGGTACCGTAAAGTGTTTATTGTCTTGTCTTCACTGCCCCCCCCTTCTTGTTTATGTCTATTTATATTGTCTACTTTTCCATTCTGTTTTCGTTTGAGAATTATGTGCAGTCTTGTGTCTTGATCATTTACGTTGTCTGTTCTAGAACCTTTTGGTCCTGAGGAAACGTTTCGTTTCACTCTGTATTGTTGAAATGGTAATAAAACCTAATTGACTGGAGTTCGTAAACTTGCTTCTCTCAAGCGTTTTCACTACCAGGGGGAAAAAAAACGCATTATATTTACGGCAGTTGGTAGACGCTCTTATCCAGAGCAACTTACAATTGAGGGTTAAGGGCCTTGCTCAAGGGCCCACTAGTGGCAGCTTGGTGGTGGATTTGAATCTGTGATCTTCCGGTCAGGAGGCAAAAGCCTTAACCACTGAACTTCCACCTCCTGCATTTTTAGTATTATTAAAACATATATATATATATATTTTTTTTTTTCTCCATCCACTATCCGGTGCTTTTTTTCCAGCAAATTACAAATTAAATATAACTATATAAATATAAATATCGCTATCCAAAACACAAAAAAACGGTTCTTTTTCAACCCCCCCCCTCCTAAAACGTTTTTCTCAAGCCCTCGCCTTGCCTGCCTTCCCGCCATTCGTTCACCTCCACCCGCTCTCTCTGCCTTCCTCTCTTTGTCCCGCTCTCCTTCACCGAGTTCGTTTCCTTTCCCTCTCATCATGCTCAAGTTTACAGTTTTCAGTGGAGGAGGAGGAGGAAGGGGGGGGGGGGGGGGGCAAAAAAAAAAAACAAAAGGGAGCAAATCCCCCTGTCGAGGACTTCTCTTTGCTACCACTCTGACACAAACAACCCCTATTGTTCTGCATTGCACAGAGCTACAGGAAGCCTCCTGCTTTCTGACCCTCGCCACAAAAAAAGGTAGAAACCCTGCAATTAAAGTTTTAATTAAAGATCCTGACGCCTCCGAGTGTTGGCAAAGGAGGAGGGGGGGGGGGGTGCTTTCAAAAGGAAAGCAGGCGAGGTGAAAAGGAGGCCATTGCTGGGGCTTTTGTACAACCTTGATCTTGTGTGCGAGGCCGTGATTGGTGTCTCATTACTCTTCGGTGGTGAATGCGACTTGTTAATTAACCAGCCTGGAAACTTCATCTGAGAAGCATTCAAACTGCCATTTGATTGAAGAATTTTGGATTAGGGTATAACTACACTTACCTTTTTTTTTTTACCCCCCCTTCCAGATTGCACTAGTGTTTCTGATAAACAAGAAGCTCTATTGGCGCTTTGAAGGGTGAATAGTTTTAATTAACGGGTTTGGGCTTAATATGGACATTGCGTAACAAGGACGGGACGCAACGGGTTCAAATTCAAGAAAAGATATTTATACAAAAAAAAGTTATAAAATGATACATTTATCTCGAGGTGCGATTTGCGTAAAAGATAACGATGCAACATTCGAAGAAGTGCAACAGTTTGGCATTTGTTTATTGGTAGATGCGCGATACTTTTATTGATTTAGAAACTTTTGTTACCTTTGGAAATGTAGCCGGTTACAGATTATAAATGACCCTATTCATAAAGTAGTTGAACTTAACAGTAAAGTAACTGATTCCATTCGATGACTTTTGTTCGTCCACTAGGTGGCGCTTTAAGTTAACATTCTAAGGGAAAAAAATGTTCAAACCCTCGCAAAAAATAAATAAATAAAATAGGTGCTGTTTTACAGGAAATTGTTCAGATGGAACCCTATTTGTAATCCTAAGTAATTGTAATTTAATGTAAAAAAAATATGCTGCAACAAATGTTATAATAATACTGTTGCAATAAACTGTTATTTATTTCATTAAACTAGCTACTCCCCAACGCTGTGTATAGATTACAGCACAGTGAAGTTGCCGTCAGAGCGCAAGGTCAGCCATGTCACGGCGCCCCCTGGTGGACAGGTGGACCTTGCTGAAGGACCCAAGAGTGGCAGCTTGGCGATACCGGGGCTCGATCCCCCGAACCTTCCGATAAGTATCCCATTTATATGTAGATTCATTTCGCCTCACTAAACTCAAACTCGAATATAACAACAGTGTAGAGACCGAAGCATGTCCTGATAGTCAAATAGAATAACTGATTTTATTAAGTATTTTTTTTTTGCACTACAAGGACCAGTTCATTAAGTACTTAAGTACATGTACCATATTGAATAGCATAGCATAGCAAATCAATAGTCGATAGGTTCGAATTGCATCATTAGCTACTTATGGCGCTGCCCATCTCTAAGGTCTAACCAGGCAGAAGTGCATCCTGTAGCATTTCAGCTGAGATCAAACTTCACACTGTTAAACTTCTATTTACAGCATAACTCATTTCCCATCGCTGGATTGGTGAGAACATTTGAGCACCTACGGGGTTAAACGGTCCCAAGCATGGCAACCTGATGCAGCTGGGGGGGGGGGTGGGGGGGGGGGTGGGGGGGGTTCAACCTGTTACCTTCAAAAGGGAAAAAGTCTACCACTTCCCCAATTCCTTCTATTCTCGGATGGGCTTGAGCCCTCTCACTATGGGTTTTACACTATAGACACTATATGTTGCCTTGGAGACATAATCCACTTTACAGGTTTGTCGGGAACTTAATCTGGAATACTCGAGATGGACAAAAGCAGTGGGGCATTTTCACTTTTCCAGCATCTTGTGGTGCTTCCACAAAATTACGAGGGGCGCAATTGTATAGGGTGTCTCTGGAGGTGGTGGGATTGAATTTCCCCCTTCGGGTTGAGCTCGGGGACCTAAACCTGTTCCAGCATGACAATGCTCAAAGCGAGCGCCATGGAGATCTAGTTTACAGGGGTTGGCGTGGAAGGAATCTGCTGTTATAGAGCTCTAAATTCAACCCTATTGAACACCTTTTGGGTGAATTGCAATGCTGTGGAACATCTTCCGAAATAAGCGGAGGTTATTATAAAAGCAAAAGGGGGACCACATGCGAATGCACTATAGTATGTGAGGTAAATAAGAGACTTACGACTCCCCACCAGAGCGCGTCTGCGTAGCTCGAGAAGCCAGTCTTCCCGTCTTCGTCCACCGTGTCTTTCTCCGCCAGATACACAAAATACGAGGAGAAGATCAGACCCAGGAAGCCTATATACAGCGTCGTTATCAGCTCCTGGTTCCAAAAGGAAAACCTGATCAGTTGCTTTCATGAACAATTCCGTACGGCAACTAGTGAGCATGGTAAAAAACGGTGGTAAAAAACGGTGGTTTCTAGACATGATTACGCTTGGCGAATTGAATGCAAAATAACACGCAGGTCGTGGGCGAAAAGGACATGCAGTTTGACCTATACGGTCAAAAGTATTAGAACACCTGACATTCAATCTCTATGTAGATATGACACTATATATATATATATATATATATATATATATATATATATATATATATATATATATATATATATATATATATATATATATATATATATATATATATATATATAGATATATAGATATATATATATTTTTTTTTTTTTTTATATATATATATATATTATATATATCATTCATTCATTCATTCATCTTCTACCGCTTTATCCTTTATCCTTTATCTTCCCTCGGGTCACGGGGAGCCTGTGCCTATCTCAGGCGTCTATGGGCAGTTAAGGCAGGATACACCCTGGATGGAATGCCAACCCATCGCAGGACACAAACACTCACACACACACACACACACACACACACATTCATACACTAGGGACAATTTTCCAATGGTGCCAATCAACCTACCGTGCATGTTTTTGGACCCGGGGGAAACCGGAGAACCCGGAGAAAAAACCCCCTGAGGCACTCCACACACACATTGAACCCGGATCCTGGTGGTGTGAGGCGAACGTGCTAACCAATAAGCCACCGTGCCCCCCTATATATATATATATATATATATATATATATATATATATATATATATATATATATATATACAACCATTTTTGAAAAAAAAAAAAATCATATATATATATATATATATATATATATATATATATATATATATATATATGATTTTTTTCTTTAAAATAAAGTCTAGGCACAATTCTCCATATGTGTGTACCGACCTGGCGATGAATAAAGACCACAGATCCCAGCAGTCTCCACGTGCCTCCCTGACGATCCACATGGAGCATGCGCAAAATCTGCAGGAAGCGGATTCCCCTGAAAGCAAAAAACAACCCTTTGGGCTGATATTCCCCAGCAATCATTTGAGTGCTTGTTTTTCGGTCTATATACATCATCAAACATGCGAAAGGTGACTGAAACGAGAATCAAAGGTTACCTTATTGCAGAGGTGGCGAAAACTTGTCCGTTTGAGCCCACGCTGAGTACTACGACTGAAGCAACCACCACTATTAAATCTGCACAGAGCCGAAACAAACACAGGGATTTATACAATGCAATTTATTTGTGGTTAATATATTATAGGACGCAAATATGAACAGCAACGTTCTCAGGATCATACACCGTTCAGTCATGACGTCATGACATTATAACAGCATGAGCAGTGCTGGGAAGGTTACTTTGGAGATTACGGAATAAGTAGTGCAACTTTTCAATGGCTTTTGTATAAGTAAAGTAACCGATTACTTATTGATTACTTTCGTTTGGCCACTAGGGGGCACTTTGAGTTAACGTTCTAAGCAAAAAATGTTTCAAACCCTGGGGGACAAATAATGGGTTCTATTTTTCGAAATGGAACTGCAGCAGATCGAAATGACGTTTCGGTCGGAAATCATGCCGTCGTCTAAAGCTTCGATTTGACATGAAATTGTTTAGTTGGAACCCTATTTGTCATCTTTAACATTTAAGTAATGTAATGACGCATTTTTTCCCTCAGTAACTGTAACGAATGACTGTGGCATTTATTTTGTAATTAAATTACGTAATGCCGTTACATGGAACTACTTACTCCCTGACACTCCCTGATTATTAGCAGTGAATTGAGTAACACTGATTATTCTGTCGTTGTTGCACCATTTTGTCCCCAAACTTGAAGTGTTCAAAGCATTTGATGAGAGTGAGTTTGATTGGCTAGATGGCGTCATGTCAGGACGTCACACTTGGTGGGTGTGTCCTTGTTCTATCAAAACGGGTCCATGGATGGAACCAGAGACGGGGGTCATGTCCGGCTCATTGATGCATTGATGGCTCAAATTGCCAAAGACGTTAATGCTGGATGTGTCAGGCAGCAAAAAGGGGCCCAAGCAAGGGGATGGTCATAATGTTACGCCGGAACGTTGGCTATAAAGTAATTCCTGAGCAGAGTAGATGTAGGGTGTACCTATGATGGAGATGGGTTTGCGGACGAAGCGCAGTCTGCCCACGACGCCGATGTATTTGCTCCTGCAGCCTGCCGACCACAGACGCACGACGTACTCCGTCCCAAAAAACACCACCAGGACAATTTCCTAAAAACAAACAAACAAGAAAACAAAATATCACAGTAAATTGTGTGTGGTGGTTGCATCTAAGCAAAAGCACGGAGACTAGCAGGAGGTGGCCGTCAGGACGACCTCCAGAAAACATGGATCCTCCTCTCACTGCTCAACTTGGAATGAATTGACCCTGAATGGCGGCATGACCTCTGGGACAATGCGAGCACTGAGCTGGCGTGGGGACCGAAATGACAGCCTGCTTACTCTGCAGTTGTACACTGTACACTATCTCATCTGTACTATCACCACACACACTATTACTATGAGCACTACTACTAATGATTATAATAACATTAATGAATATTAATAATATTAATGAATCCAGTCCTTTATTTGCCACATTTAATTGAAAATCTTTCTTTGCATATCGCAGATTGTTTTTTTATTGGAGGTCAGAGTACAGGGTCAGCCATGATACAGCGCCACCTGGAGCACAGAGGGTTAAGGGCCTTGCTCAAGGACCCGAGAGCGGGAACTTGGCGACACCATTGCTCGAACCTCCAACCTTCTGATCAGTAGCCCGACGCATTAACCACTGAGCTACTCCCCCTCCCTTGAATATCTTCTGGAATATGCTATTATTGGTTGTAAAAAATAAATAAATTAATTAATAAATAATCATAATAAGTGAAGTGGGGGGGCACGGTGGCTTAGTGGTTAGCACGTTCGCCTCACACCGCCACGGGGGCCCGGGTTCGATTCCCGTCTCGGCCATGTGTGTGTGGAGTTTGCATGTTCTCCCCGTGCCTCAGAGGGTTTTTCTCCGGGTTCTCCGGTTTCCTCCCGGTCCAAAAACATGCACGGTAGGTTGATTGGCACCTTGGAAAATTGTCCCTAGTGTATGAATGTGTGTGTGTGTGTGTGTGTCGATGGGTTGGCATTCCATCCAGGGTGTATCCTGCCTTAATGCCCATAGACGCCTGAGATAGGCACAGACTCCCCGTGACCCGAGGGAAGATCGGATAAAGTGGTAGAAGATGAATGAATGAATGAATGAAAGAGTGAAGTGAAAATGGGGTGGCCAGGCAAGGGGGCAGCAGTTAATCCATTAAAGTACATTTTTGATGTATCATAGGTAGCGAAAATCCCAGTGATGTGCAATGTGTAACATTTTCATGGTAATTGTTGCGCAAGTATATTCCAATAAAAAAAGGTACTTTCTTAAAAACGCCTTGTGCATTTTAGGCCTGATTTATCATCCATTTCGAGTTCCAGGTCACTTGCATGCATGTCATGGTTGGGTCAAGTCACTCATAAATTACCGAGCGCAATCGATACAGCAATGACGAAGCAGTTAAAGAAAAATACGGCACATAATAAATCTTCCAATAATGCAGCTCAGCCATTACACTGCATCAGATACCACATAGGCACACTGTTTCTTTTTCTTTCTATCGAGTGCCATTTGTTTTGTCCGAACAAAATAGAGACTATAAAGGGCACTCGATGTATTAGTGTTTTTTTTATTATTATTTATTTTTTGTAATTAGCGACTCGAATGAATCTGCGTGACAAATGAGAACCAAACTGGAAAAAAAAAACAATGAAATCTAAGAAAGGAAATAAAAGCTTATTTCTAGATTTTTTTTGCCATGAAAGATAAAAACCTTAAAATCGTATATATATATATATATATATATATATATATATATATATATATATATATATATATTATTTATTTTTTAATTATTTTTTTTTTATCTAAAACTGCAATTCTTTCAAGAATTTTAATAAAGGTTTTAAATTGTGTTTATAAAACCTAGAAAGAAGGTGACAGCTCAGTCAAAGGTGGTCACTCTGTGGGTAAAGCAATGGCCTCTGGAGCAGAAGCTTGCAGGTTCAAATCCCACCACACCAAGATGCCCCTAGTGGTTAAAAAAAAGCTTAAAACCGGCTCTTTTTTGTCAGGATATAGTAAAAACTAGACATGTGACATTTCCTGAAGAAAATGTTATTGACGCTTGCCGATGCAAACCTCGGCTCCGGGCGCGACACCTTAGAACCTGGTCCGTTTAATATTTGGCGTTGATATTCATTTTCTATGGTAAAAATTTGTCCCGGGCCAAAAAAAACGCATTTGCCCCAATTGCCCATAATTCCCTTTTTTTTCAGACCGAGTGTCAATCAGTAGAATGTCCTTGCCGGCCCGGACGAGTGGATACGTCGATATGGCCAAACAGTGGATCGTCAAAATTGTCCCCATTCATCTGTATGGCCCGGAACGACACAGAATTCCCGGAATTCCGAGTGAGTCTGGGGTTCGAGACAGAGGTTCGAGTCTGGGGTTCATATGACTGAGACCTACTCCATCTCACCAATGAGTGGATATGTCAAATCTGCATGTTGGGTGTACATGGGCCGAACAGCGATGCGTCAGATTTCCCCATTCTTTCTCGATGGGGCAGGAATGTCATGGATTTCCCGAAATTCCGAACAGGTGTGGGATTCGGGAGGTACATGATCGTGATCCACTCCGGACCCCCTATGAGTAGATATGTCATATGTGGCATGTCGGATGCTCACAGGATGCTCATTTTCAATGGGGAAACAATTCCCGTTTTTTGGCCCCGGGTTCGGAATTCCTTATAAAAGTAATGGCACACCTCACACTCAAGAACTCTTTTGTTTACCAATTAGCATATTTTTTTGTTGTTGATTTTAGTCCAATTTAATTTGCTATAAATGAATCGTACTTGTTTCAAGGAGGCCATTATTTTGTGTTCTTGTTCTTGGGATTCTTGGGATTATTCATTATGCATCGAAATGTCAAACAGGAATATTTTATGCTTTGCTGATCCTCCTTTTTTTCCCCCTTTTCCTTATTACACACTTTTCATTAATCTCATACATTTGAGTTGGCGGAAATTGTGTGTTTCTACTGTTTTACACTTTTACTGAGGCTCTTTCATGCCCTCCTGCGATTCGAAAACCATTTACCGCAAGCTGAACAAATATTAATGGCTCTTAATATTTAGAATAAACGGACGATAACATCCTGTATGGTTTAAGTACATAACTTAGGTACTTGGCAGCGCACAGATTTCTGTAGAAATGCCCTGCGATGAGGCTTGCTATTTTAATGTCAGTAGTTAAACACACGGTTTGTGCCCTTTTATTAAAGAAAAGAAAAAAGAAAGAAAAGGCACGAGTTGCTTTGTTGGTTTCCTAAGTAAGATGCACCATCTAGTGGAGGTTGGTGGTATTGCAGGAAGCAAGCCTATTTGATAATTAGCGGAATCATGTTGATGTATAGACAAAGGTTTATTTTTGTTTTTAACACTTACCATCCAGAATAGTGTCCCGGTGGCAAATTCTGCATAATGTTCAATAGTGGAGAGCACGCTGAAGATGAGGCATATGAGGACCATGAGGAACCTAGAACAGAGGAACAAATAAAAGCTACACTGAAAGAAACAAACATTCCTCAAGTGAGATTCTCATGAGAACTCATCATTTTACAAAGCACTTATCATCGTTACAGCTCTATCTCTACAAATACCATACATTTACCAACAAACTATGAGTCAAACAACAATGAATGTACGAACGAATGAGTGAAAATCTGCTGAATAAGGACAAGATGTTACGGATAGACAGATGACCACAAGCAACGTGACGCAAAATTAAACACTGATTACATCCATTCATCTTTTACCGCTATTCCCTCGGGTCACGAGGAGCCTGTGCCTATCTCGGGCGTCTATGGGCATTAAGGCAGCATACATCCTGGATGGAATGCCAACCCATCGCAGGACACACACACACACACACACATTCATACACTAGGGACAATTTACCAAGGTGCCAATCAACCTACCATGCATGTTTTTGGACCGGGGAGAAACCAGAGAACCCGGAGAAAACCCCCCTGAGGCACGGGGAGAACATGCACAAACTCCACACACACGGCTGAGACGGGAATCGAACCCGGACCCTGGTGGTGTGAGGCAAACGTGCTAACCACTAAACCACCGTGCCCCTTACACTGATTGCATTCCGTGGTAATTTAGTGAACACAATTCCTAACCGAATTTCCACTCATACACTGTGCACATGACCTAACATAACAACAACAAACAGATCGAATAGATATCAGAGTCGAGATATGAGCTGTGTATACATTCCGTGCTGATATTTTTACTACTAAGCACAAGTGTTGCTGAAATCATATTATATATGATATATATATATATATAGATAGATAGATAGATAGATAGATAGATAGATAGATAGATAGATAGATGGATAGATAGATACACAAACAGAAAATCCTGTTTTCCTTTCTTTTTGCAGACAGGTTAGAAAGCTGAAATCCCTATACAAGTCAAGGCAACCATCAATCTTTTATTTCCATTTTTACATTTACATAACCTCGATTTAAAAAAAATATATATATATTCTACCATGATGCCAGATGGTGACCTGCTAAAAGGCTAGTATCAATTATACAGAATTTAAAGACTTACCATTGTTAAGGGATATACAATCCATTAACCCCGCCCCCTCCTCTTTGTCATAAGAATCTCCTACTGTTTATATTCTGATATTTTTTTTCTAACGCCGTATGCTGCATATACTGTAGAGGGACTCGTATAGAGGACACTCTATACAGTAATCGTACATAATCCTAGGATAAAAACATAATCTCAGGCATAATCTAGATAATAAAAAGGTTATGCATCTTCGTTAAGTAAAAAAAGACCTTTT
This sequence comes from Kryptopterus vitreolus, assembly GCA_030449085.1. Lineage (NCBI taxonomy): Eukaryota > Metazoa > Chordata > Actinopteri > Siluriformes > Siluridae > Kryptopterus > Kryptopterus vitreolus. The sequence continues at coordinate 7,532,644 of JACRUU010000021.1, forward strand.
GCTGGTTGATTATGAAAGAGGCGATAGATGCCTCAGACACAGCAACATGTATCCGAGACATTATACCTATTGCACAAACCACACATTAAGGCGCATAAAATTAATATTGTATGATGTCAGGGCACATTTTTTTGTCTTACACCTGTTCGACAACATTTACGGTAACTATACCCAGATCTACATGATGTTCATTAATAAATAAGAAGACTTTAGAATAACGTAGCATATACATTACTGCACAGTGAAATTCTTTCTTTGCATAAATTCTTTCTTTGCATATTGTTTTGGAATATGGGGTCAGAGCGAAGGGTCAGCCATGAGCTGGAGCACAGAGGGTTAAGGGCCTTGCTCAAGTACCCAAGAGTGGCAGCTTGGCGATACCGGGGCTCAAACCCTAGACTTTCCGATCAGCAGCCCGGCGCCTATCATTGGAATACATCTTATCATATTAAATTGAATGGCTGTAACAGGTCTCAGGGCTGAGTGTTTAATACTCTTTACATCAAGTCTATATATATATATATATATATATATATATATATATATATATATATATATATATATATATCAGGAGGGGCACGGTGGCTTAGTGGTTAGCACGTTCACCTCACACAGCCAGGGTCCGGGTTCGATTCCCATCTCGGCCATGTGTGTGTGGAGTTTGCATGTCCTCCCCGTGCCTCAGGAGTTTTTTCTTCGGGTTCTCCGGTTTCCCCCCGGTCCAAAAACATGCACAGTAGGTTGATCGGCACCTTGGAAAATTGTCCCTAGTGTATGAATGTGTGTGTGTGTGTGTGTGTGTGAATGAGAGTGTGTGTGTCCTGAGATGGGTTGGCATTCCATCCAGGGTGTATCCTGCCTTAATGCCCATAAACACCTGAGATAGGCACAGACTTCCCGTGACCCAAGGGAAGATCGGATATAGCGTAGAAATGAACGAATGAATGAATGAATGAATGAATGAATATATATTTGGCAGTTGAGGAGAACAAGATTTTGTTTTCCCTTTTGTGTCTGATAGACTGGCCATTTCAGCACCCAGCCTCTTCTACTACAAAGTCCTGCTTTTGTAATATATGCCTTATGAAGGAGAAGGAGAAGGAGAAGGAGAAGGAGAAGGAGAAAGCCCATGTCTTTACTTGTGATGTTCGGTTAATTGGATTAATGCATTAATGCCTCCCTCATTACACACAATAGCGCATATTCACTGGCGATCCAAATAAACAGACAGGTCATTATGCTGATGCACGAACGTCTTTACAGACACTCTTTAGACTTGGCAGCCGGAGCGAGAGCGAAGAACAAGGGCTCGGAATCGATAACCATCGACAAGTAAGTAGGTTAGTTAAAGAAAACACTGCAGGTTGTCAGTTAAAGAGCTGAATTTTGTAACAGGCGCAGATCAGGTTCTAATGAAGGTCCTGCCATAGCCGAGGATCGGTTACAAAGACAGAAACTAATCAGACGGCCGCATCGCACGCACATGTACACGTGCAGAGCGCACGGTTTCCTCGTTTCCATAACCGAGTCTTTGCTTTGCTCAATTACAGGAAACTGTTCTCTTATTAAGACCCTTAATACGCCTTATTACAGGTCATACAATCATTACTTCCTGATCGATTTCACAGGTAAGTTGTTTTAAAGAATGTACAAAATCTTTGTTAAGATCGTCATGCAGACCATTGTATGTATGTATATATATATATATATATATATATATATATATATATATATATATATAGTTCTGTATATATTATCTCGTGTGTGTGTGGTGTGTGTGTGTGTGTGTGTGCTTCTGGCCCGTGTTTCCATTCAGCGATATAATCGTGAAATCCATCAATTCGTGTTCAAGGACATGAAATAGGAAGTATTTTGGTGCCTGTGGATGCTCTGGTGCCTCTGTATTGTTTTGTTTATCATCTTTTTTTCCTTCAAGTAGTCAACATTTAAGCAGGAGATTTTATCCTTTTTTTACCCCCCCCCCACACACACACCCGTTAAAATACAGTAAATATATTCTTCCCATTCATTTTTGAAATTTGTGTTCATAACCCTAACCCTGTATTTACTGCCTTATTCTCTGTTATAAAGGTTACATTTGGTATTCGTTAGAAATAGAATTGTTGATCGGATCTAGATGACTTGATATCTGCGGCACTCGCTGTGATCGATGTGGCAGAGCGAGACCCAACCGAATCTGGGGACTGGAATGGCACACGCTAGTCTGAGTTCATAACCAATCCAATTTATTACATCATCTGCGGAAGTATATATACCATCAGAAAAGTAATTAAAACAATATGTTCCATATGAAAATAAACATTCAGAAATCATTTTAGTCATGGAGTGACAGGAATATAAAGGGAAATTCATGTCCATAAACATGAATGAACAGAATGACGTTTGTGACTATATTGCAAATTAACATGAGATTGTGTTCCATTGTAGTCCCATTATAGAATCCAAAACAACCCTGAAGAAGAATTAAATAAATATAACACAACTTAAGAGACCCTCACACTGATTGGCCACACCCCTTTTCGAGGGTGCAAAGCATTATTTCAGGTACGAATAGAAAAAATCACAGTTTAATGCATCACCGTTCCCAGTTTCGTGGTGAGTGAGGAATATCACTGTCAGGTCCTTTACTTGAGTAGAAGTAGAAATCACAACAAGTTTCGATTTGAAGAAATGGCCAAAAGTATATGCTATTGAAGGGACGCATGAGAACTTCAGTATATTAGTTTAACTGAATAACTTTTGAAGCAGAATTTTCTATTGCGGTCCTCATCCTAACTTGTCATTAGATACACTGTATGGAAGTTTATCTACTTTTAAACCATAACTGTCTTATAAAATAGTCCCATTGCTCAGGGATACAGTGCTCCTCGAATTTCTCAAATGCGTCCTAAAATGAGGTCTTCTTTCCATGCTTTTCATGAAGAGTGTCAAACACTTCCTGCGATTCGTGCTCAATCTCTGCAATGGTGTCTAAACGACAAACTGGGGGGCGCTCCTGAGCAGCCACGTTTGATTAGACCCTATGACTGAGGTCCGGCATTGGACTCGGTCCGGCCTTGGACTCGGAGTCGGAGGCTTCGTTTCCATCTCATAGCAAAACTCAGAGTGGTTGTTGATGCGGGGCCTTTGAAGCGTGAATTGCTAAGCTTGTTGAAACGAGACATTGCGGGTATATTTAAATCCGAACTCTGGGTGATGATTTGTCCACAGTTAGGGCTGATTTAGAAAACGACAACCTTCATCTTTGGGAAGAGGGTGAATGCACGGGAGCCAAATCTAGCAAGTATAGTGATCAATTGATACCACAATTGATTTGTTGTATCCTGCCTTAATGTCTATAGATGCCTGAGATAGGCACAGACTCCCCGTGACCCGAGGGAAGATCGGATATAGCAGTAGAAGATGAATGAATGAATGAATGAATGAATGAATGAATGAATTATTCAATTATTCTCACAAATTCCCAATTAATCCCTTCATTCTATAGTTTTCCTCTCAGCTGAACTGCTTCCAGTAGTGAATTTGTATCGCCATCGCATCGCATGTTGGGGGGGGGGGGGGGGGGGTTGGTCTCCTCCCTAGTATGAAATTGTGGCCATCTGTTTAGCTGGAGGGCATGGGGACTCCTTGCAGTTTTCCATCAACATTGAAAAACCCGTTCACTATAAAGGGGGCAACAAGATACAGTCAGTATGGCTTGATTTACAGCATTTACAAATAACTAAAGAATGGGGCAATGAAAGCTAATCAGGTTATCGTGATTACGACACAATGCATCAGATTCGCTTCATTTTAATAAGCCTAACATGCACACCGCATATACATACACAACATCGCATACTGACAACCACATATAGATGGTCGGGGGGGTAATTGAAATCTCATGGGGCTTTCACAATGCATGTTGCTTCATATACCTAAGAACGAAAGGGTCGTGTTAATACAATCAAATTCGATTTGGCAGCCTTACACTGCAAAATATAGCCTTGAATTTGAATCCAACTTATACCTTATGCATTAAAATCACCTGCCAATAGGCAGTGTTATTTACAAAATAAAAGTAACAGTAATCCGTTACTGCGGGAAAAAAAACATGTAATTAAATTACAGTTACTTTTGAAAATGTCGAAGATTACATTACATTCCATAATCTTCAACAGACCACCGGCCAACACTCCCACCAGGTCGACCAAAATGTCCTAATCTATTACATTTCCAAAGTAAAATAACGTCTACAAGTTCCAATAACCAGTGCAAGTTTGAAGCTTGTTTTTGTAAACACTAGTTTCGGTGATGCTCTGCCAACTCGCTTGCCCATTTTTCCTGCTTTGAACACATGGACTTTAAAGACAAAATGCCAATGCGGTATATTCCACCCACTAACATGCGCCGTGATGAAGAGATAACCAGTGTTATGACTTTACCCACTCCCAAAGATGTACAATGTCATAATATTATGCCTGGTCTACGAAACCTACAGAATGCACAGGGTTTAAGCACAACACTACACTTACATACGTTTGATCACAGAGACCTGTGATTTGTGGAAATAACATGGGAAAAGCATCTGTTTTCATTATATGTATGACACAATCTGTGCCTGTTATTCACTACCCCCCCCCCCCCCCCCAAGAAACACGATTCTGGTCATGTGACCTTTTTGGGGTACACCACCCGATCCCCCATGATTTATTTATCCGCCAATCTGAAAATGCCTTAAAATGCGTTACGACGATGGACTCAAAGCTGAATAACCAAAGATTTACTCACACCAGGAAGTGATAGAGGAAGCATTTCAGGCCAGCGGGTCTCTCTAGGAAATTGTAGACATCGCCCTGCATGCTAGTCTTGGCGCGGTAGGGTTTCGGTTTGAAGTGAGGGGGAGCGGGGCCGCTGGAAAGCGATGGAGAGGAGCAGGAGCAGGGTTCCCCGTCTTCTCCACGCGCCGGTGACCCTTTTGTGCTCCCATCTAGTACGCCTGATCCATTATTCACCATAGGTTTCTGTTGCGCTGAAACAGGAGAGCAGTCTACGGGGCTGTCTACGGGGCCCTCCGGCATGGCCACTGGAGTTTCTTCTAGGCTGCGCTGGGAGTTCTGGCTTATCAGAGTGTGCCCGTTTGGAGTCCCGATTTTGGTTATTACAGTGTCGTTGCTCACAGACCAATCGAAATGCCGCGTGCGACACAGGAGACGAACGGGACGCCCTTGACGCTTTTCCATGGCTCTTCGAGAAGATTGACGATGGGTTGACCCCCGGAGTTTATCGGTGACTTCTCCACTTACTCCACAGCTGTGAAAGTACAAATGGAAGGAATATCAATTTAGGGTTGATGGAACTAGACAGTGATGGAGCTGAAACGTCAACACAGGTTGCTTGTTAGAAATGATTATATTTGTATTAAAATACTTGTATTAAAATTACATAAACACGAAATAACTTTCAAACTGTACACAAATGTATGAATTGCCATCGCAACAAAACACAAAACAGGAAGATGAAGTGTGGAAATTTCTGTTCCGGAAGCTTTTATTCAAATCACATCACGTCAGCGTCAAAATCAGTCCAAAGTCCGAATGTATTAAACAAATGAGCGATCGTTCCAAAATAATTGGAACACTCTAGAATAATAGATACATAATAGAAACAATACACGCCTAAGACGCTGTAATTAAATAATTGTTATATAAGTATTTGTCTACATAGTTTCTTTTTTAAGAAATTATTCACAAATCAATTGAGAAAAATAAGTAAAAATCTACATTGCTAAGATGACGCAATGAAAGAATGTATATAAAGCATAAAATACATTATGACGATATATACATAAACATATACATATATGTAATATGCAATGTAATATATAATTATAATATAATAAATATTACATATATATATATATATATATATATATATATATATATATATATATTTATATGAAGTTTATATACAGTACGGAGGTGAAACTACACACAGTGACATACAGTACAGTCTTGCATATTGCATGAGCGGGATTAACAGTGGTTACTTGACCACACATTACATGAAGATAATATAACTGGGGTGTTTATGTCACTTGTCAGTGAACGCTAGATCCCCTGAAGGAGATGTACAAAATGTTTACAGTCAGTAATGTTCTATAAATCTTTTATACAGAAAAAAAGATTGGCGTTATCCTGCCACTTAATAGTCCATTGTCTATTCCTTATCTATTTATCAGACCATCAGCCTAAAAGCAAAAAAAAAAAAAGGAATGCTATTGAAGTGGGCTAATTTTTAAAAAGGTCAGCCGTTTCCTCGAGGCCTTCATCAGTCTTTGGCTAATGAGCAAGTGGCTGGAGATTTGGCCTCTGGAAAAAAGTCTTTGTAAGTTTAAGAGGATGGAAACTAGAGCCATGTGTCCACTCATTCCCCTGTCATCTCGGACTGCAGATGTGCTGACAGAGTCCACCACACATCTACTGTCCACACGTAGATTTAGTTTCATACTCGAACCAGACATCCAGGTGAACCAGAGACCCAGAAACCACAGAGCAGGGGGACTGAAATGGTGCAAGATGGTAACAGATAGAGAGGAACACAGTTCATTCGACCAGAGATGGGATGAGCTGATGATATATATATATATATATATATATATATATATATATATATATATATATATATATATAATCTGACTCTGTGTGGAGGTTTGTAATAGGACAATTTTCAATTTTGTAATAGGGCAATTGGATCCATCCATCCATCCAACTCAAGCACAGGGGAACAGGTTTGGATTTCCTATTTCAAGTGTTCCGGAAAAGCTAGCACATCCAATAATATAATAATTGTGTGCCTCATACTCAGGTGTCCCATTTTGTCCCATTTTGTTCATATATAGTCTGTATGTATGTATGTATGTATGTATGTATGTATGTATGTATGTATGTATGTATGTATCTGTCTATATCTATCTATCTGTCTATCTGTCTATCTGTCTATCTATCTATCTATCTATCTCTCTGTCTGTCTATCTATCTATCTATCTATCTATCTATCTATCTATCTATCTATCTATCTATCTATTTATCTGTCCATCTATCTATCTATCCATCCATCTCTCTATCTATCTATCTATCCATCTATGTCTGAGCTACAGTGACAAATTTGTGCTTTAACTTGGTCTTTATGTTACAGTTTGTGTTACAGAAGTGTATCATAAGGATACAACATAAGCACTCATCACTCAATGCTAGTCGTTGACATTAAATCTAGCTAAAATCGGAAAAACGAAAGAAAACGTTTATTTCTTCTTAAGCACACATTAAAAACAGATGGATGGAAATGTGTGTTTTGCAAAACACCAGCTCTTCCAAAGTCAAACCCACAGCTTCTGGTTGGACAAAACAAAATGGAATAATGTACACACAAAACAACATCCAAGCATGAAATAATGATATTATATATATATATATATATATATATATATATATATTTTTTTTTTTTTTATTTATTTATATAGTATAATGATCAGGGGGGGCCATTAATATAGTAGCAAGTATAGTAGACTTGATCTGATGTACGACATCTGGTAGTGTTACAATATGCCATGAATGAAAGGGAGGGGGGGGGGGGGGGGGGGGGGGGCTACTGCAAGTAAGAGGATACAAAAGCTGTTCAGAGGATATAAAGGAGGTTGATGGTTTGCATAAAAGCAGTGGGAATATAAAGTCTTTTAGTATAAGAATATGTAGCATGCATCGTTTATAATTATTTTCTCTCTTTTGTGTAGTTATAAAGTAGCATTCTATGTTCCTTTTTTTGTTTTTTTTTATTTTTAATTGTAAATATCACAACAGGACAGTTCTGTTTTTCTTTTTTCTTTTTTCTGTTTGTCATATACACTAAATAGAGAATGGGTTTAGCCCGAGGAGAAACGATCAGTCTCTTGACACCCATCAAACTGCTCCAAAAGACGTGATTTATTGTTATAACTATCTGTCAAAATTATTATTATTTTTTTAAACAGTGGCAAAGATAACATCGTTAATAACGTCAATAAATCTTGTTTTTGCACAGATAATAGTCCTGACAAGAAAGACAGGCGTGTAAATACGTTTTAACATGTTGTAACGAGTTACCTGCGAGGGTGCCGACAGAAACGAGCATGCGCAATTACTTCTGATAATTTAGGTGGGGTTGAAAATTATTGATTGATTTGAGTTTTCCAACAAATAAAAGAATAAAAATGTGTTAAAAGGCATATTTACCTTTGTAAAGCTGGACGAAGGTCCAAACACTGTGAAGAAAGAAAGCCGTGTGCTATTGATGGACAGACTCTGAGACTGTGATGCTGGACGTGGAAAGAGGAGAGAGGGAGGGCGGTGGTGGTGGTTGGGGTGGGTGGGGGGGGGGGGGGTCGGTCGGGGGGATAGGAGAGAAAGAGGGAGCGAAAGACTGAGAGAGGGAGGGATAAACATTGCCCTCTGGTTAATTGCTTAATTGATGTCTGATAGGACATGCAGCAAGTGTTGAAGAAGAAAGAGACACTATTATAATGTGTTATAACACTATACTATAGTACAATACATGACATTACACACAACACTACATATTACACACTATACTGTACTACACTGCACTACATTATTACACTATACCACACTATACTGTACTACACAACACTACATTATTACACTATACCACAATATACTGTACTACACTACACTACATTATTACACTATACCACACTATACTGTACTACACTAACACTACATTATTACACTATACCACAATATACTGTACTACACAACACTACATTATTACACTATACCACAAAATACTGTACTACACAACACTACATTATTACACTATACCACAAAATACTGTACTACACAACACTACATTATTACACTATACCACACTATACTGTACTACACAACACTACATTATTACACTATACCACAATATACTGTACTACACAACACTACATTATTACACTATACCACACTATACTGTACTACACTGCACTACATTATTACACTATACCACACTATACTGTACTACACAACACTACATTATTACACTATACCACACTTACACACACACTACATATTACACTATACACACTATACTGTACTACACAACACTACATTATTACACTATACCACAATATATTACCTATACACACTATACTGTACTACACTACACTACATTATTACACTATACCACAATATACTGTACTACACAACACTACATTATTACACTATACCACACTATACTGTACTACACAACACTACATTATTACACTATACCACAATATACTGTACTACACTAACACTACATTATTACACTATACCACAATATACTGTACTACACTACACTACATTATCACACTACACTATACCACACTATACTATACCACAAAATACTGTACTACACTACACTACATTATTACACTATACCACAATATACTGTATACACTACACTACATTATCACACTATACTGTACTACACAACACTACATTATTACACTATACCACAATATACTGTACTACACAACACTACATTATTACACTATACCACACTATACTGTACTACACTACACTACATTATTACACTATACCACAATATACTGTACTACACTACACTACATTATTACACTATACCACACTATACTGTACTACACTAACACTACATTATTACACTATACCACACTATACTGTACTACACTACACTACATTATTACACTATACCACACTATACTGTACTACACAACACTACATTATTACACTATACCACAATATACTGTACTACACTACACTACATTATTACACTATACCACACTATACTGTACTACACTGCACTACATTATTACACTATACCACACTATACTGTACTACACTGCACTACATTATTACACTATACCACAATATGTATACACTACATTATTACACTATACCACACTATACTGTACTACACAACACTACATTATTACACTATACCACAATATACTGTACTACACTACACTACATTATTACACTATACCACACTATACTGTACTACACTACACTACATTATTACACTATACCACAATATACTGTACTACACTACACTACATTATCACACTACACTATACCACAAAATACTGTACTACACAACACTACATTATTACACTATACCACAATATACTGTACTACACAACACTACATTATTACACTATACCACAATATACTGTACTACACTACACTACATTATTACACTATACCACACTATACTGTACTACACTACACTACATTATTACACTATACCACAATATACTGTACTACACTAACACTACATTATTACACTATACCACACTATACTGTACTACACTAACACTACATTATTACACTATACCACAATATACTGTACTACACTACACTACATTATTACACTATACCACACTATACTGTACTACACTGCACTACATTATTACACTATACCACAAAATACTATACTGTACTACACTAACACTACATTATTACACTATACCACACTATACTGTACTACACAACACTACATTATTACACTATACCACAATATACTGTACTACACAACACTACATTATTACACTATACCACAATATACTGTACTACACTACACTACATTATTACACTATACCACACTATACTGTACTACACTACACTACATTATTACACTATACCACACTATACTGTATACACTACACTATACCACACTATACTGTACTACACAACACTACATTATTACACTATACCACACTATACTGTACTACACAACACTACATTATTACACTATACCACACTATACTGTACTACACTGCACTACATTATTACACTATACCACAATATTATTACACTATACCACACTATACTGTACTACACTGCACTACATTATTACACTATACCACAAAATACTGTACTACACAACACTACATTATTACACTATACCACAATATACTGTACTACACTAACACTACATTATTACACTATACCACAATATTATTACTATACCACACTATACTGTACTACACTGCACTACATTATTACACTATACCACAATATACTGTACTACACTACACTATTACACTATACCACACTATACTGTACTACACTACACTACATTATTACACTATACCACAATATACTGTACTACACTAACACTACATTATTACACTATACCACACTATACTGTACTACACAACACTACATTATTACACTATACCACACTATACTGTACTACACTACACAACACTACATTATTACACTATACCACACTATACTGTACTACACATACACTACATTATTACACTATACCACAATATACTGTACTACACAACACTACATTATTACACTATACCACAATATACTACACTATACATTATTACACATACTATACTGTACTACACATACACTACATTATTACACTATACCACAATATACTGTACTACACTACACTATACCATACACTATACTGTACTACACAACACTACATTATTACACTATACCACACTATACTGTACTATAATACACTACATTATTACACTATACCACAATATACTGTACTACACTACACTACATTATTACACTATACCACAATATATTACACTATACCACACTATACTGTACTACACTAATACACTACATTATTACACTATACCACAATATTATACACAACACTACATTATTACACTATACCACACTATACTGTACTACACTACACTACATTATTACACTATACCACAATATACTGTACTACACTACACTACATTATTACACTATACCACAATATACACTACTTACACTATACCACACTATACTGTACTACACACTACAATACATTTATTTATTTGTTTGTTTATTTATTTAGTATATGTAATCTATACAGGCTATATGACATCCGTTTACTTTGAAATACACACCTGCACTTTTATTTATTTATTTTTAGAATGAAAGAGTTTTGCATAGTGTGTTTATTAGAGTCGTTCGATTATGAGCCTTCTAGGCCACTGTAGCCCTGGCTCACTTCTCGCGGCGCACGGAAAAGGACCCGTATGCGTAGGCGATTATGTGGTGCTCAGCGCATGCGCACGCCCTCTGACGTTGTGTGACATTCCCAGGCACGCGCATCATGGCGGCGTCCGCGCGCAGCCCCGTGATGTCCGGTTTAATGACGTTCAGCTGCAGAATAAACGCGTTTTACCCGCTTAATGCCTTACAACTCACATCCACATATTCCACTCTACTGTCTACTAGTAACGGTACTGACAGCCAGAGTAAGTGTGTGTGTGTGTGTGTGTGTGTGTGTGTGTGTGTGTGTGTGTGGAGAGAGAGAGAGATGTTGTGTGTGTGTGTGTGTGTTTGTTGGTGTGTGTGTGTGTGGTGTGTTTGGGTGTGTGTGTGTGTGTGAGAGAGAAGAGAGAGAGAGAGTATGTGTGTGTGTGTGTGAGTTAGTGTGGTGTGTGTGTGTGTGTGTGTGAGTGTGTGTGTGCGTGTGTGTGTGTGTGTGTGTGTGAGAGAGAGAGAGAGAGTGTGTCTGGTGTTTGAGTGTGTAATGTGTGTCCTGTGTTTGAGTGTGTGTGTGTGTGTGTGTGTGTGTGTGTGTGTGTGTGTGTGTGTAGGTGTGTGTGTGTGTGTGTGTGTGTGTGTGTGTGGTGGTGCTGTGTGAGAGAGAGAGAGAGAGTGTGTGTGTGTGTGTGTGTGTGTGTGTGTGTGTGTGTGTGAGAGAGAGAGAGAGAGTGTAATGTGTGTGGTGTGTGTGTTCCTTTTTGAGGAGTGTGTGAGAGAGAGAGAGAGTGTAATGTGTGTGTGTTGAGAGAGAGGGTAGTGTGTGTGTGTGTGTGTGTGTGAGAGAGAGAGAGAGAGTGTGTAATGTGTGTCTGTGTTGAGTTGTGTGTGTGTGTGTGTGTGTGTAAGTGTGTTGTGGTGTGAGAGAGAGAGGAGTGTGTCTGTGTGTGAGAGAGAGTGTGTGTAATGTGGGGTCTGTGTTGAGTCCTGTGTTTGAGTTGTGTGTGTGTGTGTGTGTGTGTGAGAGAGAGCGAGAGAGAGATTGTGTAATGTGTGTGTGTTGTGTGTGTGTGTGTGTTGTGTGTGTGTGTGTGTGTGTGTGTGAGAGAGAGAGAGAGAGAGAGAGTGTGTAATGTGTGTCTGTGTTGAGTGTGTGTGTCGTGTGTGTGAGTGTGTGTGTGTGTGTGTGTGAGAGAGAGAGAGAGAGAGAGTGTGTGTAATGTGTGTCTGTGTTGAGTTGTGTGTGTGTGTGTGTGTGAGAGAGAGAGAGAGAGAGAGAGAGTGTGTGTGTGTGTGTGTGTTGTGTGTGTGTTGTGTGTGTGTGTGTGTGTGTGAGAGAGAGAGAGAGAGAGAGAGAGTGTGTAATGTGTGTATGATGTGTGTGTCTGTGTTGAGTTGTGTGTGTGTGTGTGTGAGAGAGAGAGAGAGATAGAGTGTAATGTGTGTCTGTGTTTTGTTGTTAGTGTTGTGTGTGTGTGTGTGTGTGTGTGTGTGTGTTGTGTGTGTGTGTGTGTGTGTGTGTGTGTGTGTGTGTTGTGCAGGAGCCTTTAGTTACAGGGTTTGGGGAAATCATTGCTGTGTTTAGGATAGTGATAAAATCATGTCCATTTGCACTGTGTGTTTGTATTCTTAACATAGTGATATACAAGATATACTTTTCACAATGTTCAGGAAAACAAATATAAATAAATAGAAAAACACCACCAACATCCTCAAGGCAACCTTTAATGCCCTTTGAACACATCAAACGTTTTCTCTTTTATTTTCCATGTCTGTAGTCCGAGGCCGGCGTGATCAGAGGAAACCGCGACGGACCGTATGTGAGATTTATATATATTTATATATATATATATTATAATAGCAGGTATTTTCAGCATTTACAGTTTTTGCTCTCCTTTGTGAACCACAAGGCTGGAGAACCACGCGCACAGCGGATGAGGGTGGATCAGGACTGGACCGCAGTCTATCCCACCGCCAAGTCGTTTAAACCCGACGCGGTGCCGCTCCCGGTGCGCATGGGCTACCCCGTGAAACGAGGAGTCCCTCCTGAGAAAAAGGGCAATCTTGAACTTGTCAAGGTGAGACCAACGTCTGCTTTAGATCCCTTTGAGACTCGAATCAAGAGTTGCCGTGGTTTCCGTGTCCAGGTATTAATAACGGGTGTGTCTTTTTAATAAATGGGTCGTTACAAATATCAGCGTTGTCAAGTCCACTAGATTTTGGAGTGTGCTTTGTGCTCATTCAACAACAATGGTAAAAGTCAAGTCAGGTCCTGATGTAGGTCGAGCCGGGCGATACGTTGTATAAATTGAATCGCCGATGTTTTTAGACAAAATTAGATTTTGGATCAAATGTGCTCGGCTTTTTGTACCTGTTTTTAGTCGGTGTTTCGAGGTTTGCCGCCGTCTTGTTTATAACACAGAATTCAACAACGTGGTTCTGATCGAGGTGCTGGAATAAATGAGCCGCGCCTCTTTTAGTTGCTATATCTGTCATAGACAGATGTTGTGGAGAAAATCCGGCCATTTTCCAGAATAAAACATCGCTCCGAATCAGATTATAAATAAAACGAATATAACGAATGTACGTTACGTATTCATTCTGTGCGGCCCAGTACCAATTGACCCACGGCCCAGGGTTTGGGGACCAGTTTGTTAAAGAACCACATATTGCTGGAGTGTCCCAATACTTTTGTTCAAAAAGTTTCAAGTAGAGTCGTGTGTGTGTGTGTGTGTGTGTGTGTGTGTGTTTTTTTCCCCCCTGGCTTAATCAGCATCTTGTGCTATCTATATTCCAGGTTCCAAACTTCTTACACTTAACTCCAGCTGCCATCAAGAAACACTGTGAAGCCCTCAAACGTACGTCTGTCACGATCCTGTCCTTAGTAGCAACAAATATTTTAATTAATTATTTATTTATTTATTAAATAGTTTTAGATTCTCATCTCTCTCTGTCGCAGCGTTCTGCACCGAGTGGCCTTCTGCTCTGGACTCGGAGGCTAAGTGTAAGGACCATTTCCCAATCCAGATCCAGTCTAAGGACTACGTGTCCGCCGGCCCGTCCCTCAGGAACGCAGACGCGAGAATCGTCACCCTCACCGTGAGCCTTATGTAAAGTTCTTCGGGTTGCAAAGCGGTAAATAAAATGACTCGAGTTAACTTCCAACTCTCTTATTGGTCTCAGGTAAAGCTGTCCCGTTTGAATCTCGACGATCACGCCAGGAAGAAAATGATCAAGCTGAGCAGAGAGCGCTACAGCAAAGAAACCGACATACTCACAATTACCACCGACAGGTAACCTGTATTACACTCATATTGAACATATTGAGTTCTCCTATTGAATCGCAATGTGTCAAATGGCACATCCAATCGCACTGCATCACAATAGGGGTGAATCGTATCGAATCGAATCAGCAGCTGCTTCATATGGATCTTTAAGATATCAGTTATGGATTATAGTATAAAGTGTGCCGTGTGCAATGTAATACTTCAAAGGTTTTTGCTGAGATGGACTGATTCTGTGTATGTGCAGGATTATTGTGTAGTTAACGTTTGCATTGTGTGTATATGTAGGAAAAATAGAATTTGATTTTGGAAAACAAGAATTAACAATAAAAACATAGTTATGTAGCATTCACAAAAAAAGGTTTTGGGTCTCCTGATGTTTTGAAATTATGGGATTGTGTGTCCACAGTTGTCCACTAAGGCAGCAGAACTATGACTATGCCATGTACCAGCTCACCGTGCTGTACCACGAGTCCTGGGTAAGTTGTTCAATCTGCATTTTGAATCAGTGTCTTATTCTCCTATTAAACCGTCTGTAAAATGAACTGCTATCAGTGCTATAGGTACGTATTGAATGTGCACTGAAGGCTTTGTGCATATGGACATGCACCGGTGTGCAGTATGTCTGTCTTCCCAGACATCAATTTTTCAAGGTTTCGATTGCATCCCTGCTCCGTTTTATTGAAGGACTGCTGACAGGTGTGGGTTTCCATGGTCCACACAATGTACCATTAGGGACTCGGCAGGGGGCCCCTCCCGAGTGGCGTTTATTTGCATATGGTTGAGTGGCTAAGGGACACGTCATCAACTCTCTATCAGTCCATGATAGTGAAGTAGAGATGTGTATTAATGTTCTGAGTACACATCTCTACTTCACTATCTCATATATATATATATATATATATATCTATATATATATATATATATATATATATATATATATATATATATATAATGAAGAGTATTCATTTATGATGTAGAGGAAAATGATTAGTCACCTTAAAAGTGACTCGTGTAATCCGTGTTGTTCACTATTTCTCCAGGTAGTGTCTAAATGAATAGGATACAGTTGAACTTCTCACAGGAAGGCATTTGTTCCGTTTCGCATTTGTAAAGTCGATCCTGCACCCAAAAGCACACAGACCTTTTCCTGGGTACAGACGCTCTGATATTTACGTAAATCGATTCCTCACGCATTCCTCACGTCCTCCCTGAATACGTCAGTAGGGCAGATAAATCGGTCAGGTGCATTTCCCAGCATGCCGCGCTCCCACAGGACGACATGGCCACGGTGTGTTTTGTAACACTCGCTATAGTTGTGTTCCGTCTGCGGCGTCGCCGGAGAAAGGACATGGCGGGGGTATTGTTAGCCGTCCTGGCTGGGAAGTGTAACCCGCATCCACTGGCCTTTTGCGGCTACAATGGCCACCACAGCAGTGCCAGCGATTGGCTCCGCACAGCTGGTGGCGCTGAATTGCGAGCAGGGGGCGGGGCCGAGGGAGCGAACAATGGCAGTGCTTGTTTGTCACCATAAGGGTGATTATATCTTTCAGACCTAATTTACTGGCTAATACTTTGCTGGTGGTTTAAACAGCATTTAGAATAATGGAACAAAAAGAAACGGATGTATTAGGTTAGTTTTCTCTTCTGATGTTGTACACAAATGCAAATTGATCTGTACACGGGTGTCAAAATAAAAAAATAAAAAAAAACATATTTTATGTGTAAAAGTTAGTTGTCCCATTATATTATGAATAGACTCCTATATATTTTCAGCCTCCCATTTTTGCATCGCTGTAATCTATGTTGTGTTTCTGATCCATTACCAGCATGTGTTAAAGGGTAATCACATCATCAGGGCTTCGACTAACCCTTATTAATTCCGAACAAAATCCAATTAGAGGCTCAGCCCGTTAAAAGCATCTAAATAAAATCGAATTATTCTAAGTGTTGCCTAAAGCACAGACGCAGTGAAGGACCATTTGTCTCGCTTTTCTTCCCATTAGCAGGAATGTTTAAGTGTTTAACTTTGAGAATGGTAATAGTTTTCATATGGTAACGCACAGAAGCATCAGTTGTTGATGCCCAAGATCTCCCTTACACTTACAACTTTGATCACGCCAAAAAGCGATACACACATGCAATTTACACACAAGATGTTTTGGCCTTGTGTTCACACAAAGTCGCCATTTTCAGCCAACAAAAGGGTTTTTTTTTTTTCCTGCACAAAAATGAACAACGATGATTTTTAGTCGTTGCAACAAAAATCGTAAATAATCACGGATGCAAAAGGGGCGTCTCGCTTTTTTTTGTGTATGCGCAGTACAGGGACGTGAACAGTGACATTCGGGAAGCGATCGCAAATGCAAGCGTGGATACGGACACCTTTTTCAAATGTATACGGATTAGTCTAGACCAGGGGAGTTGAACTCCGTTCCTGGAGAGCCGCAGGGACTCAGGGGCCACATTGACTTTTAAAATTGGACAGATGGGCTGGAAACCCCACCCCACCCTGCTCAGTACACAGTTAGGCCTGTCAGCCCAGCGAACCAAAGTCCAAGTGTCTTCAGGGGCGCTATTGTCCAAATCAATATAGAACAGCACATTTTCTGAGTATGCACAGGGTGTACATGCACGTGGCTATATTTCTACACCCTGTGCACACTCAGAAAATACAATTCCGTAGCGATATTCGGCTTGACGGATTAAAAGGAAAGCCTGGCCGTATTTTGCCCACGTCTGGTCTAGATGGTAGCGTTAGTAATTATGGACTCGGTAATGTACCACTGGCGTTATTCCTTTACGCTTTTTCAGAAAACGGAGTCGTGGGAGAAAGACAAGACTCGCGCCGACATGGAGGAGTACGTTTGGGAGGGCAGCCCCTCTCAACAGAACGTTCTGGAAACCTTGTTGCGCATGCACGCGCTTAAACCCGAGGACGAAGGGGCAGTACGGGAGGAGCTGCTCGGACGGCCAGAGGTGCAGGAGTACAAAAACTCCATGACCAAGCTCAAGAACGAGGGGGAGACCGAGAGCAACATGCAGCAGTACAAAGAGGCCGTGAAGAAACTACTGAACATCTAAATCGGTACATTTCATCAAGGAAACCATTTTTAGTCGTATGATGCGATTTATGTTCATATAGTGGACCGAAACTTAAGTCGTCGGATGTATATGAGCTTTGGTCGGCCAAGGAGAATTATTCTTTGTTGTTTTTGATGATGTAAATACCATCTCTATTGACAGTAAATAAAATCAGTCCAATTTTTCACTGTGGCTTTGGGGCATCATTTCTGTAAATCAGGCATTTAGAGCAAAGTCCAGCCCAATTGGCCCCTGTTCATATTTCTCTCTGAGTTTTGTGCTTCTGAATAAGATATGTATGTGTTATTCGAATGTACAGGTTTACAGTGAGCATTTAATAGTGAATAGTATAGAATGTTTCAAATGAACCTAGATATGTTGTAATCCTCCAGAAAGAAATCCTTCCGTTTTCATTTTATATGGTTTTCAAATATGAAAGAGAATTTAGATTTTTTTTTTAAAAATGTAGATTTATTCATGTTCTGTGAGAAGAAAAGTATTCCATTTGCAATAATAGTAATAATAATAATCTTTGAATTTACATATATGGCCCTATTTGCAATACGTTTAGACACCCGTGCGATAAATGGTTGACCAAACGGGTCACTATTAGTGACTTCTAAAAGTGACTTCTGGTCGGTCTCATTCAATTATCATCCCACATACAGTAATGTGTACAGTTTGGCTGTGTGTGTGTGTGTGTGTGTGTGTGTGTGTGTGTGTGTGTGTGTGTGTGTGTGTGTGTGTGTGTGTGTGTGTGTGTGTGTGTGTGTGTGTGTGTGTGTGTGTGGATCAGCTCGGTCATTTATGATGCATGAATATGACTCGGTCGACTCCGGCAGCACGTGATCAGTAAAAGCCTCTGTACTATAGACGCCTTGTTCAATGAATTCTCTCAAGCAAAGTCTGTTAAATATCCCCAGTTTGCACCATTAGTTTTCCTCTCTGATCCGTGGGTTATGGGAAAAGAGTAACCCGACGCCTTTAACGAAAAAGTTCCGGCTTTTTCCATTTGAGCACAAACTAGAGCATGCCCAGGTGTCTGTGGCACTCTGAACAGCTTCTAGCACTTAAAGCCCAAGTGCCTTTACAGAACAAAACCCAGCTTGTTGGCGGTCTTGCTTGGAAGCCTCCATCAAACTACTTAACGCCAACATCAAGGTTTTTTTTTTCTTTTCTGGTTTCATTTTTCCACACAGTTTGGTATTTGACGTACTGTTCAGTGGATTTATGCATGCTTTAATAAATTAAAAGAAATGACACTGTAGATACATAGTGCATCTGAAGAACGGAAGAGCTACGAGTGGCATCGTGAGTCTAATATTACATTTTACAGCATTTGGCAGACGCCCTTATCCAGAGCGACTTACAAGTGAGCAATTGAGGGTTAAGGGCCTTGCTCAAGGGCCCCCACTAGTGGCGGCTTGGTGGTGGTGGGATTTGAACCCGTGATCTTCCGGTCCAGAGTCCAACACCTTAACCACTGGGCTACCACCTCCCTATTATTATTATTATTATTATCCCATATTATTGAGCCATATTACCCACTAGGGGGACTACTTTTTACGGTGCATTTCATTCGTAACCAAGTCTTTTCTGTACAAGGCTTTCGGTTCAAGTATATACCAAATGCAATCCTTTTTATGTACAAAACATAATTAAAAAAAAAAGTTCCCTCATGAACATCAGAATGTTTATCATAACAATAATGGCCGACTACGAGCTCTCCCTCACAAAGACGTATTTGATGAGGCGCATGGAGCCCTTCTTGCCTTTGAGCGTGGTCTGGTATCTCCCTTTCCTCCTCCTCCTCCCTCTCCAACTGGCTGCCATCAACACGGAACAGCAGCAACCACAAGCTAAAGCTGCACAGGTTGCCAAAGCGACCAGGACGGTGTTGGCCGCCAGATGCCACGTTTGCGTTAACCCTCCTTCGCTTACAGGCTGGTGACTGTCACCTGTCGAAACGTTACGGCTAATGTAACCTTTGGTCTCGTTGAGGTACGGCTGGCTGTCCACTACGTAGGGGGTAGGAGGTGTCGGTGAGGTGTTTGGACCCCAGTTGCTTGGCGAATACGCTGTAGATGAGCGATTTGTATTCGAATCGGTCGATCCGATCGGGGTCGCAGAAGCTTCCGTGGAAGCCACTTGAGGAGGGGAATCTGTCGTCGGGAATGGAGTGTTGTTTTTTTCCTTCGGAAGAGATTCTGTTAACTGTGGGTGATTATAGGACCTGGTTGTGAGGCTATTAGTCAACACTTGTCCTGCTGTCGTTTTGCCAGGGGCAAATGGAGTTGAAGCGGAGGGAGATTTTGAGGAGGTTAGCTGGGCTGTGGAAAGTGTCGTTTCCTCATTAATACTTGACAGAGGTACAGATTTGGCCGTAGTCTCCCCTTTAGTTCTTGGGGTCGTTGAATCTTGTGGACTGCTCGGGAGTGTATCAGATAAGGGTGTAGTTTCTGGTGTACGTCTTCTGGGAATACTTAATAGAACAAAAGGTGAAATACTTGAAAGAGGGACAGGAGTGGTTTTCGCGTTTACTGTAATACCATGTGGAGCCCTTGAAAGAGGGGAAAGCATTGTGGTAGCCTTTTCCGTAGTACTTTGCAGACTATTTGGGAGTGGGACAAGCATGGTTGGGGTCACTCCTGTCCAACGTTGTGGCCCACTTGTGATGGTTGTAGTCTCTACTGTACTTTCCTGAGTAAATGCGAAAGGGTCGGGCGTGGTTGACGTGGCATGACCACTGCTGAAGGTACTAATGGCTAAATTTGGTAGGGTTTGCGACTCTGTGGATGTGGGATGTCCTGCTGTAGTTCCAGCTCCTTGGGAAGAGGATGGGAATCTTGACGTGAACTGATTGGGTATTTGTAAAGGTGGAAACGTGGTCTTGGAAGTATGGACAGGTTGGGGCATCGAGCTTGTTTGCCTTTTCATAAAGCTGAATGAAGGTTGCGTGGTGCTCCTTGGCGGTGAGGATGCTTTTGGAGTAGAAATGAGTTCTGTGGAAGGATTGGGAATTTGAGTAGAAATAAGTTGAGATGACTGTCTCAACGTTGTGGATCTCTGTATTGCTGAAGCAGGAAGTGCGTCTTGGTTGTCTTGGATGGTGTAAACCGGGAACGTCGGAGGAGTAGAGGAGATGTTAGATGATGTGTTAGTAGATGTTTTGGGGTTAGTGGCAGGAAGAGTAGTATGGGCTGGGCTGCTAGGCTCCATTTGGGGTCGGTTGAACTGGCGTTTGTCTGTGCCAGACGGGTCAGAGTTGTTTAGTGAGGCCAGGTGAGGCATCTGTAGCGTCTGGGCGTTGGAGGGGAAAAATTTCCCAAATATCAACAAGTCAGGATCCATGCCTGGAAAACAGCAGTCACAATAAAAATATATTGTTTCAGACCTATTTAGTAAACACTTTAAGCAGTTCATCACAGGACACCATAAATACTTAAGCCCACCTATTTACATTTATGACATTTAGCTGATTCCCTCATCCAGAGCCACTTACAACTGAAAGTTAAGGGCCTTGGTCAAGGGCCCAGCAGCTTTTCTGTGCTAAAATTTGTACTTGACAATTTCTGATCCAGAGGCCAATTCCTTAATCATTGCGATAATCATTGCGTTTAGTCCCCCCCCTACTTTTCCCCTATATGTACTAGCTTCTGCACTAGTTGTCCCCCATTTATCCTCTTTCTTTTTCCCCTATTTCCCCCAAGTTCTCTTTCTTTTCCTGTATTTTTCTTTCTTTTCCCATATTTCACCCCTATTTTACCTTTAACTTTACCTTAGTCAAGATTTCCATCAGTTTCCCCTAGTCTCCCCTTTATTCCCCTCATTTCTCCCCTAAGTTTTCACCACATCTCCACCCCTAGTTTAATCATACTGTAGTTTTCCCCCTCATTTTCCCCTATTGTTTCCCCTCTACTTTAACCCTATTCTCCCACCTATTTCCTCCAAGATTCCCCTTACTGTTCCTATAGTTTTTTCCTGTACATTTCCCCTACTTTTCCCTCTAATTTGTCCGTAGCTTCTACACAGTCGTCCCCTTAGCTTTCCACTAAATAACTAATTGCCTTGAAAGGTGGTCCGACAAAGTATTGATTCTGGGGCGATAAACACACATGCACGCCACACTTTTCAGATTTTTATTTATAAAACTATTTAACATCATCCATCATTTTTCTGGCATTTCACAATTATGTGATATTTTGTGTTGGTCTATCACATAAAATCCCAATAAAATACATTTAATTTGTAGTTAGAACTTGACAAACTGTGGATATTTTCAAGGGGTATTAGTACTTTTTGCAATGCATTGTATATTATATTTAACTATACATAACAATGTGGGTTTCCTCCGGACCCTAAAAATCAATATAATACTTGAGCACCCACCTTTGGTTACATTGTACAGGATGACATTGGCCCTTTGTTGGAGGGTACAGCTTTGCAGCGATGGGCAGTGAAGGTGAAAGCAATTGACGCTGTCCTGAGTGGTGTTGTAATGAAACACAGCCACATTACAGGAAACTGCAAGTCAGAGGGACACGGCACTCAAATAAGTGACTGGACATGTCGCATGCAAAGAGGAAGCAGGACATTTGTGTTTATTATTAGCAGTGCTGGGAAGGTTACTTTAGTAATATAATGGGTTACAGATAATAAGTACTGTAACTTTTCAATGACATTATAAAATTCAAGTATTAAACTGATTACATTTGATTACTTTCATTTGACCACTAGGTGGCGCTTTAAGTTACCATTCTATGGAAAAAAAGTTTCCCTCGGAAAAAAATTAAATTGCATCAGACTGTCATCATTCAAATCCAAATCACGTTTCAGATGAAAATCATGCCGTGTTTTTTCAATAGTTATTTCCTGTTACCCCCCTCCAGTCATCGCACCCCCGCTCCACCCCCACCCCCACCCCCCCCCGCCCCAGTATTTGAGAATCACTGCAGTAGTCTAAATCACTGAGTTTAAATGAAATTCTTCCGATTCTTCACCCTATTTGTAATCTTTAACGTTTTTGTATACATTTTTTCTCAGTAACTGTAACGAATTAACGTTGCATTTATTCGTAATTAAATTACTTGACGCTGTTACATGTAACTAGTTACTCCCAAACACTGAATATTTGTATAGGAGATTTGGGCTGTAACAATTCCTCAAGTAATTACGAATATTCATCGAGGCAAATGAATGCACAATTAAATTAACTAAACACAGAGCACTGCATTCCCTAAGGACCATTATTACTGATGCATACTAAAACATAAAGAAAACACTGTATAGTGTGGTTAATGTTAATAAAGTAATTTGAAATGTATTTGTTTATTTCTTTTTATTTATCAGCAGTGCAAGGGAACCCCTATTTGTCCCATATTTTTCTCTTAGCTGTCCCTCATTTCTCCTCTTATTTCCTTTCAGATTTCCTCCATTTTCTCCAAAATTTCTTCCCGGTCCCCCCCATAGTTTTCCCACAAATTTCCCCTTCTTTTCCCATATTTTTCCTCATGTTTTTTTCATATTTCTCCCCTAGTTTTGCCTATTTTTCCCCTGTTTGTGATTTTTTTAATTTATAAATAAATAAATAGATCTTGTTTTTTAAATTAGTAGTAGTATTTATTTTATCTCATGAGTATTTACGCGATGTGAGTGTGGTCTGAGGGGGTTTGTTTAGTGAGATGCTGGAACTCACAGTTGGAGGTGAGGCAGCAGGTTCGGCTGCAGTTCTGCGCGCTCTCCCCGCGGTAAAGCCGCAGCAGCTGCGCGCCTCTGCGCTGCGACTCCTGCGCGTCCACGTGCAGTCCCGGGAAGCGCCGGATCCAGCAGTTCCTGTAGTAGGACGTCGAGGAGCATTCCGACTCCGTGTAACTCACCAGACTCAAAACGGACAGGAACCTCCACGTGGCGATCATTGCGCGATTTCTTTTTGGGGATTTTTGTTTAATTTCCTCCTCCGGTCACGTCAGCGCGAACATCTCTGGAGCTGGCCGACTTGGAGACGCAGGGGACGAGGATGTGTGCGTGTGCAGGAGATCGAGAGCGCGCAAGGACGTGCGAGAGCCACTGACACGCCCCCTCCCTCATTTACAAAATAAAAAAAAAAGGGTTTGGGACATCTGACTTTATTGTGTTGATTTTTTTTTTTTTATCTTTGGCCTTCACTTTAATGACAATGTCAATGTAGATCCATGAAGACAACAACAATAATAATAATCTTAGTTTAGCACGTTCGCCTCACACCTCCAGGGTTGGGGGTTCGATTCCCGCCTCCGCCATGTGTGTGTGTGGAGTTTGCATGTTCTCCCCGTGCCTCAGGAGGTTTTTCTCCGGGTTCTCCGGTTTCCCCCCCCCCCCCCACCCCCCCCCCCCCTCCCCCCCCCCCCCCCCGGTCCAAAAACATGCACCAAAAACCCCCGTGCACCAAACCGGTAGAAAACATGCACGGTAGGTTGATTGGCACCTTGGAAAATTGTCCCTAGTGTGTGAATGTGTGTGTGTGTGTGTGTGTGTGTGTTTGCCCTGCGTTGCGTTGGCACCCCATCCAGGGTGTATCCTGCCTTAATACCCATAGACGCCTGAGATAGGCACAGACTCCCCGTGACCCGAGGGAAGATCTGATAAAGCGGTAGAGCGAAATGAATAATATTAATAATAATAATAATAATAATAATAATAATAAAACCACCGTGCGCCTTATTTTTTTAAGCCATTGTTGATCTTTATTGTGAGAAATCATTATGTGATCAGTATATTACCATAAATTATATATATATATATATATAGAAAGAGAGAGAGAGAAAATCATAAATAATATATCTATATATTATAATAAATAATAAACAAAGAGGATCATTAGTCATTAACATCAATAATGACTTATAACAATAGTTTGTCTTTCTGTTATTTTCCATTGGGAACAGTCCACAAGAGCTGGGTTTTTGGGAGACTGACCCAAAGCCATCACAATGCAGTCCTCGACAAACTCGCACATATCTCTGTTGGGAAAACGCTTTCCCCGTGTTTGGAGTCAGGGATTACAAGTCAATTTGTTACTTGCAGATTAATGGTTTAAACGACACCGTGGTGAAATGTTACCTTTCAAGCGGAGTAAATCATCGTCTGTAATCAGCCTCAGAACAACATCCCCTTTACAATTCATCATTGGAACAACTGCTGTGTGTTTTGCAAGCTCTCGGGGGATCCGTGAAATTGACGGTGAAAGGGTCCAGTGTTGCTTCCACAAAGAGTAGTGACACAATCACGTCCAGTCTTAAAGGGTACTCGAAATGTAGCCTGGTGTGAATGTAGGCTATGACTTTGTTTTCATGTTATATATATATATATATATATATATATATATATATATATATATATATATATATATATATATATATATATATACGTCATGGTGTCATGTTGGAGCGTCATGCTGTAAGCAGATCACATTAAAAGACGAATGCTGCACGTATTTGCCTTTTTGAAAGCTCGGCAGTTCA
Source organism: Kryptopterus vitreolus (assembly GCA_030449085.1). NCBI lineage: Eukaryota > Metazoa > Chordata > Actinopteri > Siluriformes > Siluridae > Kryptopterus > Kryptopterus vitreolus. The sequence goes on from JACRUU010000021.1 coordinate 7,558,537, forward strand.
GAGCGGATACTGCGGCGGACACGTGGTTTATTGTCAGGATTATTTAAGATCGGTTTCATTCATTTGGGATTAAATAAAGGAATAAATTAAACATACCACGAATGCAGGCAGTGCACCGCTATTACTGACCACCAGAGGGCAACATTGCTCAAGGACTAAAAAGTATACCTAGCGTAGCAGTGAAAGTGGTTGAACTGCTTTCTTTCTTTCTTTCTTTCTTTCTTTCTTTCGTGCTTGCTTGCCTTCTTTATTTCTTGCTTGTTTTCTAGCTTTGTTTCTTTCTTGCTTGCTTTTGTTTCTTGCATTCTTTGTATGCGTTCTTGCTTTATAACTGTTTTTCTTTCTTGCTTCATTTGTTTCTTTGTTTGTTTGTTTGTTTATTTTCTTTCTTTCTTTCTTTTCTTTCTTTCTTTCTTTCTTTCTTTCTTTCGTTTGCTTTCTTTCTTTGTTTCTTTTCTTTCTTGCTTTCTTTCTTTCTTTCTTGCTTGCTTGCTTGCTTGCTTGCTTGAGTCCTTGCTTGTCTGCCTTCTTTCTAGCTTTGTTTCTAGCTTTGTGTCTTTCTTTCATGCTTGCTTGCTTGCCTTCCTTCTTTCTTTCTAGCTTTCTTTCTTTCTTGCTTGCTTTCTTTCTTTTTCTTTCTAGCTTTCTTTCTTTCTTTTCTTTCTTTCTTTCTAGCTTTCTTTCTAGCTTTGTGTCTTTCTTTCATGCTTGCTTGCTTGCCTTCTTTCTTTCTTTCTAGCTTTCTTTCTTTCTTGCTTGCTTTCTTTCTTTCTTTCTAGCTTTCTTTCTTTCTTTTTCTTTCTTTCTTTCTAGCTTTCTTTCTAGCTTTGTGTCTTTCTTTCATGCTTGCTTGCTTGCCTTCTTTCTTTCTTTCTTGCTTGCTTGCCTTCTTTCTTTCTTGCTTGTTTTCTAGCTTTGTTTCTTTCTTGCTTGCTTTTGTTCCTTGCATTCTTTGTATGCGTTCTTGCTTTATAACTGTTTTTCTTTCTTGCTTCATTTGTTTGTTTGTTTCTTTGTTTGTTTGTTTGTTTGTTTGTTTCTTTCTTTCTTTCTTTCTTTCTTTCTTTCTTACTTGCTTGCTTGCTTTCTTGCTTGCTTGTTTGCGTCCTTGCTTGTCTGCCTTCTTTCTTTCTCATTCTTTCTTTCAAATCAAGTTTGATTGCGGCACTCAAATTGTGGGTTTTATCATCGATAACGGCAATGAACACCGTCACACAATGTTGCAGCGAATCCAATCAGGAGAACTCCAGCAGACAAAGGACCCTCAAAACCCCCTGCCTAACCATGAAAACCATAAAGAGACACAAACTCTATCCTCAACACCTTCTATAGACAAACAACAGAGGGCATCTTTTCCACGAGAAATCCCACATCATAATGTGAAAAGTGATGAAAAGAAGAAAAAGGCTGCTCTGTTAACTGCTTTTAACCCCGGTAAAATATTTACTGTGTCTGGAAAGTGTTGCAAATAAATCCATCATATGAACTCAAATCTGGCAGAAGCTACATTCTACCACCAGCAGTATCACACTCCGAGAGAGTGTGTTTTTTTTTTCCTTTCTGAGGAAGTTTTTTTTTCCACACTCTGCTGCCTTCCAAAGCTCACATGAGCTAGTCAATCACCTCACCTAGTATGACTCAATACCGGTGAGAGCTACACTTTACATTGCCGCATTAAACACTTTCTAGTCTTGTAGTTTTTAATGCTAATATTGCTGACGCAATACTTGAAAAGGTATTTATTGTCAAAAACTTCCACTGATGTATTCTTTATTTCGGTGTATTTTTGCCCATCGTTCATCATCGTCTCCCATTTCTCTGATTCTGTTGATACTTTACTGTATGTAGCGTGTGTGCTGTACTACTGTGCTGTTCAGTGTTGCATCATGGTCCCGGAGAAATGACATTTTGTTCCAGGTATAAGTATCGAGGGATGACAATCAAACCCGCTTGCCTTGACACCATTGGCACCTCTTGAATACTATCTAAATATGTCTGTAGCTGAAATTCATATTCATGCTTAGCAAAGGTCCCATATATATATATATATATATATATATATATATATATATATATATATATATATATATATATATGTATATCTTGCTTTAAAGTTGAGAACTATAATGTGTTCAAAAAGTCCCTCCGCAGTGGCTGTGTTTTAGCGGAGTATGTGTTTTTTCAGCTGCCGATAAATTACTTCTTGGAAGTTTTTCAAGCAGCTTTCCCAGGGACAAGAATAATACATGTAAATATTGTGTGAGATTTAATAAATAAATAGATGAGTTAGAATAGGTGAGCTCCATTCAACTATAATATTTTCGCATAACCTACTCCACTAGGCCACCGTGGAGGGACTTTTTGACATACGTACTGTATATGTTTCATAACATCACTACTGTATGTGATTTTTGAACGCCCTGTTCAAGACCTTTACTTGCTGTTGTATTAACCTCCACTCTTCTGGGAAAGATCCATTCTATCTATCTCTATTCTATCTATCTGTTCTATTAGATTTTGGAAAATGGTGATGGAGACACATCATATGTATATATATATATATATATAGATATATATACTATATATATATATATATATATATATATTGCTTGTGTGTGTGTGTGTGTGTGTGTATGCGCACACACACACATGCAAACATAGTAAAATGGTTTGACGATTCCATTGCAGATCTGGCTGTATGTTTAGTATTATTGACCTGCTGGAAGGTGAAACTCCGTCCACAGTCTCAAGTCCATTGCAGCCTCTAATAGGTTCACCTTCATTCATCTTCCCATTAAGTCTGACCAGCTTCCCTGTCCCTGCTAAACGGAATGCATCCCCACTGCATGATGCTGCCACCACCATGTTTCACTGTAGGGATGGTGTGTTCAGGTTGATGTGCAGTGTTAATGTTTATGGCATACATAGAGATTTGCTTGTATTCCTGACCTGTCTGGTGTGTTCTTTGGTCTGCGTGATGATTTTTGCTCACTAATGTTTGCTCACTAACAAACCTCTTGAGGCCTTCACAGAACAGCTGTAATTATACTGGGATTTATGTACACACAGGTAGACTCTAATTACTTATTAGGTGACATATATCAGAGAGCAAAGGGGGCTGAATATGCATAGCACACTTTTTTTAATAAATAAAAATCTTTAATACCATGCTTCGTTTTCCTTCCGCTTCACAATTAAGGGATACTTTGAGAGCGATACAATCACATGAAATCCTAATGAAATACATTTAATTTATAAACATGTGGAAATATTCAAGGCATCAAGGCATATGAATATTCTTGCAATATATATATATATATATATATATATATATATATATATATATATATATATATATACCTGCACGAAAATATATCTAAAATATATAAAAATGGCTGCTCCAATTTATATATTAGATATATTATTAATTGTAGTCGTAGAGGATATTGTCAAATTCTGGAAATTATAATTATTAATAATAATAATAATAATAATAAGATACTTGTACATGGGGGAAAGAGGCAGAGAGACACTCTTCCCTTATGCCGCACGCTCAACTTTTTCATATATATTTTTGTATGTATATATACATTATGTCTATATATATATATATATATATATATATATATATATATGTGTGTGTGTGGTGTGTGTGTGTGTGTGTGTGTGTGTGTATATATATATATATATATATATATATATATATATATATGTGTGTGTGTGTGTTTGTGTTTTTTTCTTATCTTTGTCTGATTTTAAAGGTCAATATATAATCAAGTCCAAGATTGTCACATTTGCTTCATTTCATTTCAAGTGCCGAACTTTCTTCTTTTGTAGATTTCTACATTTCCACAAACTTCCATATTTCTCTTCCTTCTATTCCTTTTGCACAGACTCACAACTGCCATACTTTTCCGACTTCCGTTTCTGTCCGTCTCTGCACAGAATTCTGCTTCAGGTTAGAAAACAAAGCATCATGATTCTTTCTTTTTCTTTCTTTTCTTTTTTCTTTTTTTTTTTTTTTAATAAATGATAAATAGTACATAGTAAATTGAAATCAAACAGAATATATATATATATATATATATATATATATATATATATATATATATATATATATATATATATATCTATATATCAGTAGTTTTCAGCTCCAGTCCTGAAAGACCCCATTGCAAGATTTAATACACCAAACTCAGCTCGGAACGCCAAGCTTCCGAAAACCGAAGCTATTTTTAAAAAATAAAATAAAATAAAAAAATTCTCCCCCAATTTCTTTTTTCGTCTGTTTAAATACCACATTGTCTTGCATACAGTCATTGAATCGAGCGGAAGGGGAAAAAATGTTGCTGTACCATTCCTATGTTCTCCACTTAAGAGTCTATACAAGGTTTAAAAGATGGTCAGACAGGACGTCACACATGCAACTGTGTGAAAAGACAGAAAAAACACTCTTGAGTAAAACTGGATTAAACTAGAGGAAGCAAAATAAAGAAGAAAAAAAAGTAACCATCATGCATTTTTCGTTCTTAACAGAGATTCTGTAATACTAAAAGAGAACACAAAATGCCTGTTCCGACAACATGCACAGTGCGCTCCTGACATGAGTTTCCAATGGTTCCCATATTGTACGGTTCCTGTAGTGAAGCCTCGTTTGGTCAGGCCTCTGGACAGCAGGGTTCTGTGGTAGCCTCTTTTTCCCCCCTCCGATGCACTGGTCATCCTTGACTGAAGAAAAAAGCAGTCAGTAGGGGGAGCTGTGGTGCTTTTTTTTTAACTGTAGTAGTCGTAACAGTAGTAGTTGTAGTGGCACAAAATAAAAAAAGAGGGGGGGGGGGGTGTGGTCGGGATCGAATGGCTTGAGCCCTCTGTGGATCAGTCTTTGACCAGTCTGTAGATGTGATGCTGGGCACCGTGTTCGCTGGTCGACACTTCGAACACGTACGCCACGCACAGCAATGTTTCCAGAGTGTCCCTGTTCGTAACAACCTGAGACAGAGCAGATGCAGAAAGTCAGCGAGGGATGAAGGATAGCGGGATTGCCTCCTCATAATATACACTCTGACGTGTAATTATTTTATTGTTTATTATTTATTTATAATTGCTGTGTATCTACACAAAATCAGTCGCACAAATTAGCTCTGGTGCACACGGCAAAATCATTGTGCAAATAAAATGTCACATGAATAATCACCTGTTCCTTTTACAATCACATTATTGTAGTGCTCTCTTTATTACAGCGCCCTCTTTTTTCTTTGGCTCGACCTCCTCCTTGAGTCATTTCATCTTTTAGTTCTTTTATAGGAGTCACTTGACAAAAGAACGAACGACTCGGACTAAAAGAGTCGATTCAGTTTCTTCGACATAACCGACGGAGGTTTCGCAAATACCTAGCGCCTAGAAGAAAATGAACGAATCACTCGAGTCATGTTCAAGAGTCGTTCAAAACGAACGAATCATCATCACTACAAGAAGGGAGGGGGTGAATTGAAAGGGGCCAAATACCTAGAGGTAAACTCGAGTCAGTTCAAGTGTTCAAAACGAACGAATATCATCACTACAAGAAGGGAGGGGGTGAATTGAAAGGGGCCAGAGGTAAACTAGTAGGTGGTATGGAGAGGGATGATGTGCTGTGGTGCGCCCTAATCATTTTCATAGTGCATAAAGGAGTCACATGACAAAAGAACGAATGACTTGGATTAAAAGAGTCGATTCAGTTTCTTCGAATCACTCGTTCTTCCGAGTCACGTTAAAGACTCGTTCAAAATGAACGAATCGTCATCGCTACAAGAAGGAGGTATTGAATGGAAAGGAGCCAGAGGTACACGACTGGGTGGTATGGAGAGGGAGTGGTGGGCCCAAAATACAGACTTCATACAGACTTTTATTTCAAGTAAAATGTGTGCAATTGTACAAAATGTGGAAACGTTAAAGGCAGAGATTCTTACACAAGCCACAGCGTCTGTGTGTGTGTGTGTGTGTGTCTGTCAGGGTTTTTTTTTCTCAAACAGTCAATCTGGGCTAAATCAGACTATTGAGAGGGCACTGGAGGCCATGAGTGAGTCTCCTATGCCATTCAGTAGATCATTGTCTTAGAGTCAGTGTGTGGGCAGAGCCTAAAACAGTCGACCCCAGTGTTCGAGCCCTGTTGTCACTGTTGCTCGCGTAATCGCCTCGTTTATATCTGACCCAACGTGCTCATCTCTGCTGAGCGAAGTCAAAATGCCATATATATGTATATATAGACATATATATGGCATTTTGAATATTCGTTCATTCATTCATTCATCTTCTACCGCTATATCCGGGTCACGGGGATCCTGTGCCTATCTCAGGCGTCTATGGGCATTAAGGCAGGATACACCCTGGATGGAATGCCAACCCATCGCAGCTCACACACACACACACACACACACACATTCATACACTAGGGACAATTTTCAAGGTGCCAATCAACCTACCGTGCATGTTTTTGGACCGGGAGCAAACCGGAGAACCCGGAGAAAAACCCCCTGAGGCACGGGGAGAACATGCAAACTCCACACAAACATGGCCGAGACGGGAATCGAACCCCGGACCCTGGCGGTGTGAGGCGATTGTGCTAAACACTAAGCCACTATATATAAGCCACCTTATATATAAATATATTATATATATATATATATATATATATATATATATATATCTATATATATATATAACGCTGCCCTCAAGCTCAACCCAACCCAACCCAACCCCAGCACTGCTTACCTGTAGTATAGTGAAGTTCTCCAGCACGCTGTTCATCATATATTTCTCTGGTAGATGTTTGAGTTTGTGGACGAAGTTGATCATGTATTCGCACAGCGGCGATCTGTGGATCCTGAACACGTATCGGCCGTTCTCAAAGCGCGCGCGTACTCCGTCTGCGGACCGGGAAAAGGATCCGTATAAAAGGAACGCGATCGTATATAATTGAAACTTATGAGCCAAGGTGATTGTTTTGGGGATTCATAAGAGCACAATTGCTTATGTGACATGAAACGTGATTCCATTAATGTAATAGCTTTCGCTCCATCCAAATGCACCCAAGCCACCGGCAACATTGCCAACCCCTCCCCGCCCCCCGCGTTAGACCCCGCCCCCCCCTCCTCCTCCTCCTCCCTCCTCCCTCCCATACATTGGTCCTGCCTTCTCGTCCCCTCTTACCTCCACCTTTTCCACCACCTGCTTGCCGAAGGAGCAGACTTTAGTAGAGGAAGTGATGATCATGTTTTCCGAGCTCTCGTACTGACTCGAGACGCCATAGAAAAAGCTACTGTCGTCCTGGAGGTTCACGCTGAGATCCGCCTGGGCCCACACACACACACACACACACACACACACACACAAAAAAAGGCCTTAAATCATTTCTCTACACGAGATCTGCTTTGCAGTGTAACAGGTGCATGGTGCATAGGCGTAATTCAGACAAAGGCGACCTAAGTGCTATCAAGCAAACACATCTGTCTTCAAGTCTTTGCGCTGTAATGATTTTCTCCGAGCATGAATTACAGCAATAGCAGACCCGTACACGGAGCGAGAGGGAGGAGAGTCCAATCAGACACAGTTTTTGAGTTTTTGAGCTGCAACAATGGAACAATACACTTTATTAATAATAGTGTATAATTCTTTACACTATTTCAAATATCATGGATCGTCCTGTGGATGCACTTAACATCACTGCCTTAAAAAGTGCGAGGAGAATGTTCGCAATGTCGGTTTGGCAGATTAAGTGAATTGAACAAAATCCATGCAGGTAGTTTTTACGGGTTGCGTTACAGTAAAAGTAAAAGAGCGGCCTCTAGAGGCGAATCACATACACAACAGTGCTGTTTATCGAATGCAAGTTTACTTTTCTCAAGATTTATTAATATAATTGATTTTCTTCTATCTAATTATGCAAAGAATCCATACAGGTAGTTTTTCCGCGTTGCATTATTCAGTAAGAGTGCCCTCTAGAGGTGAGTCACAAATAACACATTTTTTAATTATTATTTTATTATTATTCATTTATTTATTTGGAGAGTTACATTTTGTATCAATCTGAAAGCATGTTTACTTTTCTCAATATTTGTTAATAGAATTGATATATTTTTAAAATGTAATTTCACCAAAAATCCATACAGATAGTTTTTCCGGGCTGCATTATAGAGTAAAAGAGTGCCCTCTAGAGGCGAATCACGAACAACACAGTGCTGTTTATTTGAAGTGGCTTTTTTATTAATTATCGGATTTAACTGTTTGGTGTGTTACATTTTGTTTCGGTCTGAATGCATGTTTACTTTTTTCAATCCTTTACAATATTTTACAATACTTTATTTCATGAATCCACAGTCTGGCTTTTTGAGGGTCTTCAAGAGTTTGTTCGTAGTATGAATTTGTTCGTAAGATATAAGCTATAAAAACGATAGTTTACAGCATTCCTGAATACTGCACTTAAGAAAAGTTATAAAAACAGTAATACATTACATATCAATAAACAGTATAATACATGTGGATTAGTGGGACGAGGAGGAGGTGGTAGGCATTACATAAGCATTACACTCGTTTGCTACGCTCGTTCGTTAAGCTCCGCGACTAGCTAGCGGCTCGTTTTTTTTACTTTGTTCGTATCGGTGAAAGTTCGTAAAATGTTAGTTCTGAGCTCTCGAAGAGAAGTTGTTTTCGTCAGTATAGTTGTCCCACGTTGCTGTACTGCAAGGCGACCTTGCAAAGGTCAATCCAGCCACTTTGGCGTACTTCATGTTGACTTAGATCTCTGATATGCCCTGCCATTCATCACATACCACCTGTCTGAAAAACCTCAGCTGGCTCAGGTATGCGGTTAAAATATCATGTATCGTCTGTGCGCAGGACATTTTTTGGCAACGTTCGGAACATAGCGACGAGATTCCGAAAAGTTCAATAACGGCCTGCGTAAAGCGTATCGACAGGGCGAGCGGTAGGATTGTCGAAACCCCGTTCTCATCTTAGCCCCTTAAATAAGCACACTCAAGGCAGGTTCACCTTTTCCCCTCTAGCTCCCTGCCTCCTAATGCCCCATTATAATCCCCCTGACACCTTTCTCCTCCCTGCACCGCTCTTCCATCTCTATTCCTTGCGCTCGCTTATTCCCTCATTTATCTTCATTTCTCAGCCCGAACCCATGCTCTCTCCCTTTCTGCGAGGGAATTCATCCAATTACAATCAACATCCCGCAACGTTCGAAATTGCGTTACGCTGCCCGGCTCCCTGTGTAACAATTTAGCACGGCCGACTCAAATCCGATTGCGGCGGCACTTCAAAAGCGCGAGGCGATCCGTTAGGACATGGCCGTGGGGCGCGGTGCGAGACAGTGGCCATAGCCGGCGTGCAAATTTAATCTAGAATGCCATAGCTTTGGAGTACCGCAGGAGGCCTGTCAGTGTTGTCATGGTGACCGGGGGCACGTAGACGCCCAAGTCATGACCCATACTTATGAGTTTATGGCACAGCGCTCATTGGTTTAGATTTCTTAGAGACGATGTTGTGGACAAAGCGACAAATTGGACTTGGTTGTAGTGACGAATTATAGTGTCAGTGAGTATTCAAGACCTAAAGTGTTTTGGCTCCATATATGTGGTGTACGAGTAGCCTTTTTGGATGTTCGTTCTACCTACAGCAGCTTTTGACACTAAAGATCTTTTTTCTTGTATATATATTTGTCTAATAATGTAGTGTCTATATATATATATATATATATATATATATATATATATATATATATATATATATATATATATATATATATATATATATATATATAGGGCTTAATCGCAATTAATCGCAGTTTATTTGTGATTAATCGCATATTTTCAATGTACCATAAATTAATACTTTTTATGTTTCTCATACTAACTGTAACAGAGGTAGAATGATATACATTATATATATATATATATATATATATATATATATATATATATATATATATATATATATATATATATATATATATCTGAAGCGAATGAAAGAGTTTGGCTTGATTATGTGTCAACATCACTTTAATCCCTAAAAAAACATTATACAGGCTTGTGCACTTACATGGGATTGACTTTTAGTTTAATAACACACTATGTCCACGAGTCCAAATGAGGCTGGTGCACACCTTCGCCCTGTACTCACTGGTTCTCAATGCATGTGCAAAGTGTTTTTTATAAAAATAAATAAATAAATCATGTTGTACCACCCAGAAACCCAGCGTTAAGAGCCTTTCTCAAGGGCCCAATAATGGCAGCTTTGTGATGGTGGGATTTGAACCTACAATCTTCCCATCTTCTCATCCACTGAGCTTCAACAGGTAACATCTTTTTGGACAAAGCTGTATAGGAGTTAAATAACTCAGACATGGCTTTCTTAATCCATCCATCCATCCATCCATCCATCTATCTATCTGTCTATATGTCTATATATATGTCTGTCTGTATGTCTGTCTGTCTGTCTATCTATCTATCTATCTATCTATCTATCTATCTATCTATCTATCTATCTATCTATCTATCTATCTATTTATCTACCTATCTGTCTGTCTGTCTGTCTACCTATCTATCTATCTATCTATCTATCTATCTATCTATCTATCTATCTATCTATCTATCTAGGAGGCTACAGTATCTTAAAGGTTCTATAAATAGGCAGGTGCGTGTGTTGTGGGATGGTGTAACAGTGAGAGGCACAGGTGGCCGAGCTCAGATTTCCCCACCGAAAAAGTAGAACCTGTCACTCTCCCTGAGCCAAGGCCCAAGAGATCTACAACATCCCACCCTCCCTCGTGTAGTGGACAACTGTCAGCTCGGCCATGTCTAAAGCAAACATTTCCAACACACAATGCGCTCGACATCCACCACACCACAGGGCTCTCAGAGGTAGTAACGTGTGTGCTGATTGCCCGTGAGGGTCCGGAGGGTCACTTTTTGCCCAGGTGTGACGTGTCGCAGTCGGATAAACTACTACAACAACAACAACAAAAATAACGTAAAAGTCTTATCTTACCCAGAACTTGACGAGAAAGAAGGCGTTCCCCGGTCCTTTCTCGAACAACTCCTTCAGGCCGCCTTTCTTCTCTGGGAATTTGTCGTAGATCTGCCGGATGTCCACCGCCTCCAAATAAGGGTCGGAGTACGTCGGGTTTGACTGACCAATGTGCACAAACAAGTGCTTGTTAAACTGCGGGAACAAAAGCGCGTGAGGTGAGAATCGGAAACAAATACAGGGAAGAATTAGTTTTTCGACGGAATGACCAAACCGACGTTCTCTGGGGTCTTGCGGTTGCTCCAGGAAGGCGGAGAATTCCAACATTCGCAGTTTAGTGCTTGCTATACTTCTGCCCTGCCAGGGCGGGGCGCTAGGGGACATGGACAGACCGGATGCACTCTCATACCCTGGAAAAGAACAAAAGCAAGGCGATATAGGAGCGGCGATAACGGAGATATCCGTGACACCGTTATTGAGTAATGAAGGCAGACGGACCTGTAATGGACGGACCTGTCGCTTGCATGACGTAGTTCTGTTGCGAAAACGGTTTGATGCTGGATAATAGAGAGGTCGCGTTACTTTTATGGTTCGTGATGGACCTTCTAGCGGTGACTATTGGGAAAGCGGGAAAACTTACTCTTCAGAAGGTGCTGGTTGACCCGGGAGTGCTCCATGCCAAAACTACGAGAAGACACAAAAATATCATGTCAGCTTGACATGCAGTTCATTTCCTACTATAATTGGCTCGATTAAACTGAACTTTAACAGCATTTGATTGGACGATATAAATCAGGTGCTTGAACTCACCCCGCCGGCAGTCTGGTACGCCGGGCGCGAGAGGCTCTGCAGGGCCATTTTGTTCTGGAAGGCAGTAGGTGAGATGATCTGTGCTGATGACATGTTGGCCATGCTTTGGAGGGCCTTGTCTTTGGCTGCCTGGTCCTATCAAAGAAACAAAGCAGACGACAGTGACATTACCACGGCACTAAATGTCCGTCACCGCGACGTTTCAGGCAAACCTGTCAAACGCTGAGACCGGGGTCAAACGCTGGCCTTGACCTAGACCTGGCCTGGCCAACCCGTGGCTCCCGAGACTCATGCGGCTCTTTAGGAGCTTTCACATAACATGCGTCAATGGGAATGGGATGATGTTCATGTGTACCCATGTGTATGATGTGGCTCTTTGCAGTAACACAGAAAAAAAGTGGCTCTTAGCCTCCTACTAGTTGGCCACCCCTGACCAAGACAAAGCTTGAAATCTTAATTTAAATGTAAGCAAAAAAAAAACCTTAAAAAAAAAAGGAAAAAAAATGCATTTAAAGCATAAACTCGAACCCATTGCGTTCGCCTCACGAATATAATTAGAAGCAACGGGCGAATTGTTTGTCAATTCCTGCCGGACTATGTTTGTGAGCGCGTTTCCCCCCCGTCCTGAATGAAGCGGTCATGGTCCTGCTGTGAACCTTTCCGAGTTCAGGAATTTAAACTTTACGCCCCTGCCAGACTGCAGCTCGTGTTGACAAGCTGCCTGTTACTTCTGGAGGTCAAACTACCAGCTCAAACGCTCCAGCCTCATGAAACCCCAGACCAGACCGGGGAAAACGTCAAGTGGAAAAACACCAGTCTGTGAACTAGCTGCAAATCCCGATCCGCTGCCACGCCGACGTGTGAACCTTTATGCTTGGAAGGCTCGATTCATTCATTAAAGCTGTGTCAGAACCGTACAAGTCAGTGTGCTTAAAACGTGAAAAGAGAGTGCAGCCTTAATCCTTAGTTTGGGCATGTGTGTGTGTGTGTGTAAGTGTGTGTGTGTGTGTGTGTGTGTGTGTGTCACTGTGTGGTAGTCAGTCAGACCTCTGTTTTTTCCGTTGTGTGTAATGTGTGTGTGTGTGTGTGTGTGTGTGTGTCACAGTGTCAGAAATGTATTTAAAAGGCCTGTCAGTGGTAGCCTTGTGACCAGCTCGGGGGGCTCTGACAGCTGGACTATGATGGCGGATGGCCAGTGGGAGTGTGAGCAAACTATACTGTGCAATAAATGACATGAAAGCATGAGACGAAAGACAGAAACTGTAGGAGAGCGAACTTGACCCTTGTGTACTTAGAGGTCAGGGGCTGATCAGATGTCCCCGCTTGGACGAGGAGTATGAGTATGGTTAATGGGAAGAGCGGGTGAGAATGTGCGTCCTATTCGGACGGCGCTCAGTACCTTCAGTTTCACCTGGATCTCCCGGGCCTTCCTTCGCGCCAGCACTTGGATATGACTGGACACCTGAGCGAGAGATACAGTCAGTTTCTTGGCATGAAATATAACGTCTTATTATTGGCCAAAACGATCATTCAGTGAACAATAATCTCAATAATTAAGTAAGTATTAAGTATTAAGTAATAATTAAATAAGTAAACAATAATGAAAGATATAAACAATTCAAGCCGCTGTCTAAATGCTATACGATATACTTCATATAGTGGCAGCTCAGTGGTTAAGGCATTGGGTTCTGGACCAGAAGATCGCAGGTTCAAATCCAACCACCACCACCAAGCTGCCACTTGTGGGCCCTTTAGCAAGGCCCTTAACCCTCAACTTAGTGGAAGTGGTAGCACAGTGGTTAAGGCATTGGGCTTCTGGACCAGAAGATCGCAGGTTCAAATCCCACCACCACCACGCTGCCACTTGTGGGCCCTTGAGTAAGACCCTTAACTCTCGATTTAGTGGAAGTGGTAGCACAGCAGTCTCTGGACCAAAAGATCACAGGTTCAAATCCCACCACCACCACCACAAAGATGCACTGTGGGCCCTTGAGCAGCCCTTAACTCTGGAAGTGGTATCCAGTGGTTAAGGCTTGGGCTTCTGGAAAAGATCACAGGTTCAAACCCCAACTCCGATTAGTGGAAGTGGTAGCACAGCAGTCTCTGGACCAAAAGATCACAGGTTCAAATCCCACCACCACCACCACAAAGATGACACTTGTGGGCCCTTGAGCAAGGCCCTTAACCCTTAACTTAGTGGAAGTGGTATCACAGTGGTTAAGGCATTGGGCTTCTGGACCAGAAGATCGCAAAGATTTGCAAACAAACCTTTGTTTGTTTGTTTCCTGGTGTTGAGGATCAGTGCCTCTTATATCCTACATATCCTATATGTCAAATCCTTAAGTCCTGTCCAAATCTGTCCAGATATTCGAATCAGAAGACTTTCATTCAAGTCATACTGGAGTATGTTTTGCAGTATATATCCTTTTACTCAAGCATGGTTTTCAGGTACACTTGTGTCGAGACACTGAAACAATACTGTTGTTTGAAAACGAGATAATAAATAAAAGATAATAAGTTAAAAATGCTTTTACTCACCGTTCATGATTTTGTTTTATTCACTTCTACATTTCCAAGAATTTCCCTCGGGATCAATAAAGTATTTGTCTGTCTGTCTATCTGCCTGTCTGTCTGTCTGTCTGTCTGTCTATCTATCTATCTATCTATCTCTAAGTTTGTGCTTACAGTATATACAGTATATGGTAAAGGCAGGTGTCCCAGTACACGATAAAGTGTGTCTGTTTATTGCTTGTATTGTTCACTCGGATGATTTGAAGAACAGGTGTCTTGATCTCCCTTTTCCTGGAGCACCACCTTTCCCTGGAAAAGTCCAGCATTTCCATGTCCATCCTCCCCAACCATCTCTCTCTCTCTCTCTCTCTCTCTCTCTCTCTCTCTCTCTCTCTCTCTCTCTGTGAAGCCTTCTGTAAGTTGCCAATTCTGGACGACTTGGTGCAATATAAGGTTCGGAGAGGGAACTATCAGATTCCAAAGGCCCTAACCCCGAGCAGCATGGGCCTGGACTGTGAGAATACGGCTGGTTATGGCTCTAACAAGCCGGACTATGCGAGGTGCTGAAGAGCGAGCCCGTTATTTTATCCAGCAGCATCTGTGTGTGAGTCCTCAGGCATAAATCACATAACTGGGCTCGGTTTCAGCACAGAGGCCCACAGGGGCCTAATAATCACACGCTCGCTACACTGTGAGCTGCCAGTCTAATTAAGTTCCAAGACGTCAAGTTTTTTTTTACCCCCCCCCTTTCATTTCATCCACCTCTGCTCCGTCTAAAATTATAGGGTGACATCATGTATTTTATTGGCAAAAAAAAAAACCCTGTCTCACCTGTTTCCTCGTCCGCGTCTTTCCTGTTCGCAGTTTGATGTAGCGCGCTATCAGCTCATTCCGTCCTAGCGATAGAAACACAAATATCAAAATGTTGCAGGGTGAATGCCTGTCTTTTCAGGTCGCGTTATACCTACCGAGCGAACGATAAAAAAAACACTATTATACATATGTTAGATGTGTATCAGACAGTAATGATGAAGGTTATAAACAAATATAAAATAGAATTAGATATTTAAAAAAAGCTAAGTGCCTTCTGACTTCTAGCGCATGGCTCTTTTTTTTTTTTGGAAATGTATCCAGATGTTTTTTTCCTGTTTTTGTGACCAGCTCTACCTCAGCCATTTTAATCTATATTCTATGTGAGTCTCAGGAAGAGCCTCGGCAGACGTGTGCAGACGTGCTGAGAGGGAAATATTTATCACAAATTATTGGCCAATTTCTAAACAATGAATTTACTAATAATTCTATTTAAATAGTTGAATAATTGAATAATTTTTCTATGAGTGATTCCAATTTTCCAACTTTTTGTCTCTTCACCTTCAGCTGAGATCTGCAGAGTTTGTGTGAGATTAGACGTGTATTCACACTGCTTATTATTCCCGTACAGCCCCATAGCATGGAGCTGCCTCCACCATGCTTCAACTTAAGTGCAAGCCAAATATCAAATTCCCTGATTTTACCTTAATAACAATTTTAATGGATTGTTTGATGGATTGATTTGATTTAAGTGAGATTTTTAAGAGAATAATTTTCAGAATAATTTTTTTATTAATCTTTTGTGATTTTTTTAAAAGAAATTTTAATGCAGAGAAATTGCTGTGACATTTAAAGGCACCATATAAAATATAGATTATTATTAGTAGTAGCTGTAGTAGTAGTAGTAGTAAGGGTAGTGGTGGCTGGGTTGTCTAGGGCTCGAAGGTTCAAATCCCAATACCACCAAGCTAAAACTAGTGGGCCCTTGAGCAAGGCCCTTACCCATAAACCAATCATTTCTAAGGATGATAATGATGACCTGCCAAAAGTCATAAATGTAGTAGTATTGTTAATGTTGTTTTACCACCTGTGAAATGGTTTTCCATCTAGCCCATAGAGAAAACAATTAAAATATATTGTACATTCCACTTGTGATTGACAACTTTTAGCAACAAGATGCGTTTTGTTTTCAAAGCTCTTTGTTGAACACGACTTTTGCAGTCTGATGAAACCGTGACGAAGTTAAGAAGTCCCTTGGGATATACGTGATGATTATTTGCAGTTCATCATAATCATTATTATATATATGATTATTATTATAATCAATAATAACCATTGACAACTAAGCATATGATGAATGCAAGAAGGAATGGGATTGGTTCATTTTGTTCCTTTATTTTGTTTGGATTTTTTTTTTTTACAAAAATCTTTTAAAGTGTAATATTGTAGTAGTAGTAATAATAATAATAATAATGATAATAATAATAATAATAATAATAAACTGTAAAAAAAATTCCTAATGCAAAAAATATATAAATATATAAATTTATAAATAAATACATAAATAATAATAATAATAATAATAATAATAACACAATGTAGTCATTTATCATCATTGTTCATAGTAGAGATTCATAAAATAAGGAAAAATCCCGACTGACAGTTTTCCTTGGGACTATTTCATGTATGTAGTTACACACCAAAAAGGAGTGTTACAGAATATATAGATATATATATATATATATATATATATATATAGATATATATATATATATATATATATATATATAGATATATATATATATTTATATATATTATATATATATATATATATATATATATATATATATATATGCGAAGTGAAGTGAAACAGAAGGATATTAGTACACAGTGTAAGATTGGCGCTCGGGCATCTGTTTATAGTAGTGTGAGTGAGCAAGAAGGGAAAGAAAGGAGTGTGTACGTGTGGGCATATGCGCGAGACAAAGAATGACACCTAGAGCAACGAGTTGTTCTAAAGCAGCCCTGGCTCAGGCGAGCTGGATAGCAGCTGGTGTGTGTGTCAATGTTTATGGAATATGCCTTTACTCCTGCCATAAATCATCAGGGCTTGTTCTCTCAGCTGCTCTCCAGTTACCAGCCGTGACAATTTGCCGCACTAGTCATGTGCCAAAGAGCTCCTAAAAACCCCTTCGCCCGACCCACGCCACTCCTTAACCCTGCCCGCATGCCTTATAACCAGTGCTTTATAGGGGGGGAAACAGAGCTGCGCCATGACCTTGAGTGTTTTTTTTTTTCTTTTCGAAAAGCTCAGCTGATAGAAAGTGCCTAATCAGATGGCAGCTTTGCTATTTCTCCTGGAAAGAAAATAATAGCGAACAGGATTTGGGGAGAATAGGTCTTTTTTTAAAAAAAAAGGAGACTCATAGTCGGGACGGCGCAAGAGAGAGTGCAGCAGAGAAAAAGCTTCCTAGGCAATTAAACAACAATAGGATTCGACACAAGGGGGAAAAAAACATTCATATAAAATGATTATAAAATGATCCAGCAGTGCAAAGATCTTTTTTTTTTTACTTGTTTTTTTTTTGTTCATAATTTAAGAAAATAATGACCTAATTTTTTTAGTACTAGATTTTAATGAGTGTAAATGCGGCGTGTAATACGGCATATTTCTGTTTGACCATTTATATTTAAAAATATACATTTATATATATATATATATATATATATAGATATATATATATATATATATATATATATATATATATATATATATACATTTAATTGTACACATCCACCAATTAAAACTGTCCGTGTGGAAACAGAGCTTTCCTTTCAGTGTCCTGGTGGTTTCTTTCTTCCTTCCATTCTTTCTTTATTTATTGCTTGCTTGAACTTTCTTTCTTGCTTTCTTCTTTACATTCTTTCTTTGTTTTCCTTCATCTTTCTTACGTGCTTGCTTGAATTTATCTTTCTTTCTTTTTTTTTTCTTTCTTTCTTTCTTGCTTGCTTGCTTTATTGCCTGTTTGTTTGTCTGCATACTTTCTTTTTCTTCCTCTGTTCCTT
This sequence comes from Kryptopterus vitreolus, assembly GCA_030449085.1. Taxonomy (NCBI): domain Eukaryota; kingdom Metazoa; phylum Chordata; class Actinopteri; order Siluriformes; family Siluridae; genus Kryptopterus; species Kryptopterus vitreolus. The sequence goes on from JACRUU010000021.1 coordinate 7,576,744, forward strand.
CCTTCCTTACTTTTTATTTATTTATTGCTTGCTTGAACTTTCCTTCCTTCCTTCCTTCCTTCCTTTCTTTCTTTCTTTCTTTCTTTCTTACTTGAACTTTTCTTTCTTTCTTTTTTCTTTCTTTCTTGCCCATTTTCATTATTGCATATTTGCTTGCTTTTCTACATTTCTTTCTTTCTTTCTTTTTTTATTTATTTATTATTGCTTACTATAACTTAGAAGAAAGTCATTTCTTTCTTAACTTTCTTTCTTTCTTTTCTTTCCTCTTTCCTTCTTGCATGCTCAAATTCTTCTTTCTTTCTTTTTGTATATTTTCTTTCTTTCTCTTTATATGAGAGTAGGTGACGACTCTCCTACTACTTGACCTATATACATGTTACGGCCGGAAGCCGTGCAGTCTGTACTGTTACGTAGCGCAGAACACGTTTGGAAACGACTCCGTTGGAAGTGAGCAGAAACTGGAATGTGCACAGCCAGTGTCCGGCCGTGTTGTAATCCCATTTGTATAATGTAAGCGCTGCTTGAATTCTGGAAACGGCAGCTCTTAAGCTGCCACTCTTGAGCCTTAACCCTGCGTGCTCCAGGGGGCTCTGTATTGTTACTATCTCTGGGGGTTCAGAGTCCAGGTTCCTATTACCGGGGTATGTAAAGAAAGAATTTCGTCGTGCTGTAATAGACCTGTGGTAAATAAACTCCACCTCCCCTCGGGGATTTTGGAGGATCTTTTAAATTGCCGGTGGAATTAGTAAAATGTCGATAGGAGACAAAGAAAACAGGTGATACTGTATAATTACTGTTTATTTTTTTATAAACTCCTTTTCTCCTTGAACTTTTGCCAAGTCGAATAAAAGCATCTATTTCTTTACTCTTGATAAAATCCCTGTGCGGCAGTGTTATTTATTATTAGTCATTTATACCTCTGAGAGAACATCGGCTAGTCTTCATTTAGTGCAGTTTGGGCATGTTTAGGCACTCTGACTAAACCCGGGTTTAAACTGAACCTTCTCTGAGGTCGCAGATGACACTGATCCCAGGTCAAACCTGTGTTGAGGGAGGGATCTCGAGCGCTTGTCTTTCTTTCTTTCTTCATTACTTGTCTATATTCTTTCTTTATTTGTTCCTTTTTTCTTTATTTTATTTCTATCTTTCTTTCTATGTGTCTTGCATGCTTGCTTGAATCTTTCTTTCTCTATTTATTACTTGTCTGTATTCTTTCTTTCTTTTCTTTCTTTCTTTCTTGCTTGTCGACATTCTTTCTTTCTAACTTTTTTCTTACTGACTTGTCTACATTCTTTCTTTATTTGTTCCTTTTTTTTCTTTATTTATTTCTATCTTTTCTTCCGTGTGTCTTGCATGCTTGCTTGAATCTTTCTTTCTTTCTTTATTACTTGTCTGTATTCTTTCTTTCTTTTCTTTCTTTCTTTCTTGCTTGTCGACATTCTTTCCTTCTTGTTCCTATCCTAAAAAAGGAAGGAAGAAAGAAAGAACGAACAAAAGTAGACAAGCGAGCAAACATGCAAGAAAGAAAACGAGCAAGAAAGAAAAGAAAGAAAGAAAGAAAGAAAGAAAGAAAGAAAGAAAAGTTCAAGGAAGCAAGAAAGAGAGAAAGAAAGAAAGAAAAGGTCAAGCAAGCAATAAATAAATAAATAAAAAGGAAGGAAGGAAGGAAGGAACGAAGGAAGGAAGAAAGAAAGAATGTAGACAAGCAAACAGACAAGAAAGAAAGAATGAAAAAAGAAAGAAAAGGAATTTGCGGACGACACTGTTCCCAGGTCAAACCCGTGTAGAGTGAGGGATCTCGAGCGCTATGTGGAAGTGGCTGCCAGCTGGCCTGACACTGACCAGCTTTGGGGAACTCCATTAAGACCGTCCCTGCAAAAAGACCTCTGCTCCTGTCCCCAGGAAAACCGCGTTAGTAAATGTAGTCTAGAGGCGATTTCTAGACCTGGGAGGACAATAAATATAATAATAAATAAGGATGTCTGTAGCGGATATTTGTGAAGGAATATTAAAAAAAATAAAACAGACGTGTGAAAAGTGTTGAAAAGAATTGAAAATAATGTGAATCTGTAATAAATACTAATAAATACTGTAATACATTTTGTGCATTTAAAGTGCATTTAAATTCAAAGGGAAGGAAAGAATGTTATGGTTGTTATTGTGTGCACAAAGTCATTCTTTCTTTTTTCTTTCTTTCTTTCTTTCTTTCTTTCTTTCTTGCATTTGCTTGATTCTTTGTTTCTTTTCTTTCTTTCTTTCTTTCTTTCTTTCTTTTCTTTCTTTCTTGTCTACCTTCTTTCTTTTCTGTTCCTATTCTATTTCTTACTTACTTGTCTTTTTTCTTTCTTTCTTTCTTTATTACTTGTTTGTATTCTTTCTTTCTTTCATTTTTCTTACTTACTTGTCTACATTCTTTCTTTATTTGGTCCTTTTTTTCTTAATTTATTTCTATCATTCTTTCTATGTTGCTTGCATGCTTGCTTGATTCTTTCTTTCTTTCTTTCATTCTTGTCTACATTCTTTCTTTCTTTCTTTCTTTCTTTCTTTCCTGTCTGCATTCATAGAAAGAAAGAATGAATGAAGGATAGAAATACCGAATGTTAGGGCCAGAATATGTGTGTGTGTGTGTGTGTGTGTGTGTGTGTGTGTGTGTGTGGTGTGTGTGTGTGTGTGTGTGTGTGTGGTACATGTGTGTCATGTTTTCTGGGCCAGTGCCAAAAAGCAGTCATTGAGGCTCGACGGCAATCATGGAAGGGAGGACAGCCGCAGCTACCTGAAACCTACAAACACACACACACACACACACACACACACACACACACACACACACACACACACACACACACACACACACACACACACTCTCTCCTGTCCTTTCCACAGAGGGACAGAGGAGGTCATTCCGGACAGAATCGATGTCATGCAAAGGAGCAGCCGCCCCTCACAAGGTCCCGTACCTCATAAATCTCTCTGACCCTTTGGATGCCCTCTCTCTCTCTCTCTCTCTCTCTCTCTCTCTCTCTCTCTCTCTCTCTCTCTCTCTCGATCCAACTCTCTCTCTCCCTGACCCCCCCAACCTCCCCCCCCTCCAGCCTCCTCCACCTCCCCTGCACATTCTTCTCATTCCTAAGCTCTGAGTTCTCTTCACACTGAGTCCTGCATCTGCTCTGAACGGAAGGAGGGATTGGGATCAACATACAATTGCACACACGCACGCAAAAAAGCACACGCATTCACGTTCGCACAACACACACACACACACACACACACCCACATGTACGAGTGTAAACGCAAATACGCGCAAATCGAAGCATGGGAGCTTTGCGTTTGCGTGTGTGAGAGGCAGTAATATGAGCTGTAGTGCATCTGTTAGTCACACACACACACACACACACACACACACACACACACACACACACACACAGACACACTGCTTGGGGATGAAAAGTACATTAGGGACTCAGGAATCTGGAATTCGACTGAGAGATTATATTATATATTTTTTATTATATTTATTAATATTATTATTATTATTATTATTTATATTATTATTATTATTATTATTATTATTATATTTATTATATATTATATATATATTATATATATTATTATATTATATTATATTATATTATATTATATATTATTATTATATTTGGTTATTTTAAGATCAAATTATAAAAAAGAGCGTCTCTGTTTTAAACGAAATTCTTTCTAAATAGTGTTATTCTGGTGTGTACAAAATAATTCTTTCTTTCTTTCTTTCTTGCATATTTATCTACATTCTTTATTCTTCATTTTCATTTCTTTCATTCAACTTTCTTGCTTGCTTGCTTGAATTTTTTTTCTTTCTTTCTTTCTTTCTTTCTTTCTTTCTTTCTTTCTTTCTTTCTTTCTTTCTTTCTTGCATACTTGTCTACATTTTCATTTTCTTTCTTCTTTCTTTCTTGCTTTCTTAATTACTTGTCTATTGCTTCAATTGTCTGCTTGCTTGAATTTTTCTTTCTTTCTTTTTTTCCTTTCTTTCTTGCTTGCCTGCATACCTGTCTACATTCTTTCTTTTTCTTTCTTGCTTACTTGTCTACAGTCTTTCTTTCTTTCTTTTCTTCTTTCTTTCTTTTATTGCTTTCTTAGTTACTTGTCTATTGCTTCAATTGTCTGCTTGCTTGAATTTTTCTTTCTTTTTCCTTCCTTCCTTCCTTCTTTCCTTTTTTTCTTCCTTCCTTTCTCGCCTGATTGCTTGTTTGCTTTCCTACTTGTCTACATTCTTTCTTTTTCTGTCTTCTTTCTTTCTTTATTGCTTATTTATTGCTTTATTGCAGTAGAATAAATCTCTGTGTATGTCTCTGTGTGTGTGGGGGGTGGTGTTGTGTGTGTGGTGTGTTTTTTGTGTGTGTGTGTGTGTGTGTGTGTGTGTGTGTGTGTGTTCACACATATGTGCACTCATGTAAATGTGCATGTATTTGTTTTGTTTTGCACTTCCCCTTGATGGACTTCAGATATAAAACACACTCGTAAAGTTAATGAACGAAATGCTCACGAAACTGGTGAATGGGAACATCTGGATTAGACATCTGTAAAAACTCTAGCTGGAGCTGAGGAAGGCGGAGTAATTCTAATTAACAACACGGCGAAATCCTCAGAATCTCTTCTCATCTGGGTTTGTTTCTCCTCAACGCTTTGTTTTAAATATAAACTGTAAATGGGCTTCGTTTCCGAACGCTGTATGTTTACATGTTTACATGTTTACATGTTTACATGTTATAGAGCTCGAATCAACACTGAACACCTTTAGGATGAAAAGTTCACTTACACACTTACAGCAGAACGAGCACAGATTAAACCAGCTTATTATAAGAACAAATGATAAAAAAGAAAGAATCTTTTTTTTTTAAGAAATTCTTTCTAAATGTTAATTGTTAATAATTTTAATATTCATATAATATTTAATATTCATATATTCATATTCATATAAACGGTCTGGTGTGTACAAAGTATTTTTTATCTTTTTTTTTCTTTCTTTCTTCTTTCTGTCTTTCTTTCTGTATTGCTTGCTTGACTTGTCATTTCTTTTATTCTTTCTTTCTTTCCTTCTTTCTTGCTTGCTTTAAACATTAATTTAATTTAAAGGCAACTACATTTTTTTCTTTTCTTTTCTTTCTTTGCATTGCTTTCATTGCCTTCATGTCTGCATTCTTTCTTGTGTGCTTGATTGAATTTTTCTTTCTTTCTTTCTTTCTTTCTTTCTTTCTCTCTTTCTCTCTTTCCTTCTTCCCTTCTTTCTTTCTTGCTTGTTTGCTTGAATTTTTTCTTTATTTTTCTTTCTTGTCTTCTGTTCTTTCTTTCTTTTTCTTTTTCTTTCTTTCTTTCTTTCTTTCTTTCTTTCTTTCCTTCTTTCTTTCTTTCCTTTTTTCTTTCTTTCTTTCTTGCTTGGTTGCTTGAATTTTTCTTTCTTTCTTTCTTTCTTTCTTTCTTTCTTTCTTTCTTTCTTTCTTTCTTTCTTTCTTGCTTGGTTGCTTGTATTTTTCTTTCTTTCTTTCCTTCTTTCTATCTTTCCTGCTTTCTTTCTTTTTATTGCTTGCTTGAATTTTCTTGCTTGCTTTCTTGCATCTTTCTTTCTTTCCTTCTTTTTTCTTTCTTTCTTCATTGCTTAACTGAAATTTTTTTCTTCCTTTCTAGCTTTCTTGCTTACTTTTTATGGATTTGTGTTTGTTTATGGGTTTATTTTTTTTTAGCCCTATCCAAATCCATCATTCAAGGTGAGTTATTTATATTGTTCTGCTGAGCGTACATGTACCTTCTGTAAAATGACCAGTAGAACCCCCCCCCCCCCCCCCCCCCCCCCGGGTGATAAACGGTGTATTGCATCCAAACTGACATATTTGAAACATATTTTGAATCGTATCCTGTGGGGAAGAAGACTACTTGCTCCAGGAGACGCTCTCGTTTTTATCATCCCCTGGCGGAACTCGAACTGCAAACGCATGTGTCGGCTAAATATAAAATGTCGAGCAATAAAATATAAATGATTAAAAGGGCACATCAGAGAAGCGCCGCTTGGCATCGCTCGAGTCCCTGGCACGCTTTCAATCGTGTCATGTGACCTAAGGTCCGGATCATCATCTGGTATTAAGCATGAGGTGTTTGTCTAAGCATATGTCTCTAGAAGCATCTAGTCTTGTATGGGTCTTGTATGGGTTACCGTGTCTGTGCAACAAACACGGTAAAAGACAAATACATTTTCGAACATGTTTCTTTCAACATATGTCATTTCTCATATATTTCCCGTATGTCAACACCATGCAATTCCATTTGGCCTGCCCAGTCACTGCACCTAAATCCTACTCAACTGCTCTGGGATCAACTGGATCACAAGCTCAGATTAAAAATCTCCGACCCGTGAAAAATCCCCTTTGGTTTAACCTGTAACTTATGGCGGCAAGGTATTTTAGCTCGGAGAAATGAAGAGTGTGTAAAACTGTTATTCATGAAACCCTTTAATGTTTTAATGAAAATTAAGTGGTTGTGTGTGTGTGTATATAAGGGGGGCACGGTGGTTTAGTGGTTAGCACGTTCGCCTCACACCGCCAGGATCCAGGTTCGATTCCCGTCTCGGCCATGTGTGTGTGGAGTTTG
>JACRUU010000021.1:7585876-7638376 GCA_030449085.1 Kryptopterus vitreolus
GGGCGATGAGAGCGTAGGCCAGAGGGCGTGCGAAGAACGGTGGGAAAATGACACGAATGTTGAAGTAAAAAAAGGGCCAACAGGAGGTAAAAAAAAAAGTCTTTCCCAGCTGATGGAGCAGCCGAGGAATGCAGGGTTTACGTAGATTTTTTATAGCTGGTAAGGCAGCTGCTTGGACGGAGAGGAAGACGTGGACCCTGTGGGAAATGTGGCGTTCACCGCACCGCACAATGCACGTAGTCATCAGTCGAAATTGTTTTATTTGCAGCCAATTAATGGTGCGAACAAATGGCGGCGTCACGGACGTCGAAAGCTGAATAAAACATTCATCTGTTTTTGTTTGGTTTTGCAAGACAATGCACCAGACTGCACTCTGCAGTCACCAAGCAAATCCCATCAGCGGACCCCCAAACGCGCCCGCTCTCTTATGACATACCGGTTTTACATTCAGGTTTGTTCTTCTTATAAGTCTCAGGATCTTCAGGAAGCACAGAGACGGATGTTTTTCCCTTCTTTTTTTTTTGTTTTCAGGATTCTGATTGGTCACTGTTGTATTTGAACTTGGTGTAAAGTGAATGATGTGGGCCGGACGCTCACACTATTAGTGTAAATCGTTTATATTTAGGATAATGATCTTAGTATTTCTTTTTGTTTACCATGTTACGGTTCAATTGTACTTTTATTTAAGATTTAATTTTGAAATCTTTACCAAATGTAGTTTGGTGTATCTTTACTAGTTCCTTGAGTACCTTAAAGAATTAAAGAATGAAATACATTAATAATACAATTCTTATTCTTATTCTAATTCTTCCTATTATTATTATTATTATTATTATTATTATTATTATTATTGTAAATTGCAATGCATGGTAGATATTCACTTTTCTTTCTTTTTTTATTGCTTTATTTATTCATTCACTAATGTATATATTTTCTATTATTCTAGTTGCTATTATTATCATTGTAGTTAAAACACACGCAAAGTTCACATTTGTTTAGTGAGTTAGTTACTTTTTATTTGCCTGTATTTATCTTGATTACAAATATCACATTTATTTATAATCTGTTTATCTGTTATCTGTTTAATTGTTTGGTCATCTTGTATATTTATGTTATTTTATTAGTGTTATTATTGTTATTATTATGGATGATGATGTTGTTGTTGCATATTACATGAATATACATGCATTCACAAATGTTTAGATTTGGTATTATTTTAGTTGTTGTTATTATTATTATTATTATTATTATTATTATTATTATTATTATTATCCCTGAAGGTAAAACACAAAGTCCACATTTATTATTACATCATGACATCATCTTTTTGAATCTTCCACAAACAGAGTGCAAAGCGTTTACATTTCAAACCCGTATGAAATACCCCCCCCCCCCCACCCTGCGCGCGCGCGTACGAAAAGCAGAAAAGAACGCAACATTCGGTGTGAGCGATGTGTTGCTTTTAAAAACCGCCTCGGTTCCCCCTCGGGTCCACTTATCCACCTCCGTACTTGCAGCGGCGACAAAAGCCAGCCGCCATTCTCCTGCGGATATTGACTTGGCTTTGATTTGTAACGTCGGCCTGTACGTTCTTCGTCGCCAGACCGGATTTCTCCACAACTCTCGCAGTAAATAATGATCTACGCCGCGGTGATGTCATTACAGTGCGGCGGCAGTTCGAACATAAAGCGTAATATATGTAATGTATGTTTATGTTGTCATATATATCAGTATTATATCGATAGGAATAATACAGTAGTGTTTGTGGCCTGAGGGTCAGGGGAATGTGAGGAAGCATGTCTGGAGACAGTGTGTTAACAAAGTACTGATTATATTCGTATGCGATTATACTTAAGTTACAAGGGGGGGGTGGGGGGGGGGGGGGGCAGGGGTGATGTGATGATCATATCACACCGCTAATCACACTGCTAACATGAGAGAGGAAGATTCTGAGTTTGTCTGTCTGTCTGTCTCACTTTACTTTTCATATATATGTATGTAATAAATATGGTCATGTTGCAGGGTTGAAGGGGACGGGGGATGGAGGGAGGGGCAGGAAGGAGGGTGGTGGGTCGGGTTGGGGCTCGAGGTGACCTGAAAGTCACATACACACTGATTGACTGACTGACTAACAGGCTGACAGTTCAGGGTTGTGTGTTATACCAAGGGAAGGAGGGAGGGAGGGGTATATAGACATAGGGCACAGGACAGGTGCAGAGCCCAAGACTGGCTCTCTTCCCTCGATGTTTATCTGCCCCTCTTTGCCTCCTCTCCATCATCGCGCCCACTCAAAGGGTAAACGTCTATTCTGGTCTCCGGTTACAGCCACGCTGCCTTGAACCCCCGATCACATGCCATTCCAGGCACTCCATGACACTCCCTACCCGTTACTCACATGCCCCTCGCCTACCCCTCAGGGAAGGACAGGGGGGCAACAGAAGCACAATCTGCCCCTCCCTACACACACACACACACACACACACACACACACACTTTCAGTGTTCAGCGCCTGCCTTCACTCCTTCAGTGGCAATGGCTTTGTTTAGTTGCACAAGCTTCCCCAGCAGCTGGAGGGAGACGGTGAATAACGGCTAGAAGGATGATGACACATGATGTTTGCCTGGAGATCCGACACATGGCCTTACTCTCATTCTCCTTCTCTCCACTCTGATCTATCTGCGTATCTGCGTAGCTTTCCGGCTCTAAGCTCGAATCACGGACCTCCGCCAGCAGCCGAGTCACTAAACATCCTCGAGCAAAAGTAGTACGGATGCGGTGTTTCCTCTTCATAAGCATCCAATAATCCAAAACATTATGCTAAATAGTTGCCATAATAATGACTAAATAGTTATTTTGTAGATATGTTTAAAAAATAAATAAATAAATAAATAAAATATTTCTGCTGCTCTTAAATGAGAAAAATAAATAAGAATATTTAGCATGTATATTAAATATATTTACTGTTTTTATTTCTTTTTAGACTAGTCTACGTGTATTTATTTGTCTGTTTATTGGAAAATAATAATTATAATAATCGTTATTTTATGGAGCACCTTTAAAAGCTACGTCGCAAAGCACTTCTCCAGCATAAGCATAGAAAATAGAATAATAAACAAATAAACAAATATAACAATCTATATACCACAAATCAAACGTTCGCAGTACGGTAAACTGCATTGAATCTTATACCTAATAACAAGCTCCTTAGCCTTGATGTTTCTCTACAGCGCCCCTAGTGGCGAAGAGGGTCATTGGAAACCTTTAGCATCTAGTAATATCTCTATGCTAGGTTTATAGAAGTCCACTTTGTTTATATACAGTGTTGGGAAAAGGGGCCGAAAATAGTTCATAAATAAGCAACTAAAATGATGAACAGGATGAAACCGGATTGGGATTAAGTGTAGTTTTACAACAATTAAAAAGAAAACAAAAACAAAGGCGAGGGCGCAGCAGGAGGGGCGTACCGTACATCTTGCCCTCATCAGAGAGGATGATTTTGCGGCGGCCGCAGGGAGGGTAGATGGCCAGCGCCTCCTGGAAGCTTTGTTCGATATCAGGGCTCCACACCCCCTCTGCATCGTTCTCCAAAGGCTTGTCCAAAGCTTCACTCAGCTCCTCGCTGGCGCCCCCTGGAGAGGACGCCGAGACCCACTCTGCAGACAGGGTGGTGGTGGTGGTGGTGGTGATGGTGGGGTTGCGCGAGACCTCTGACGGAGGGGCCGTCGACAGAGTCGGTGGTCAGGGAGAAGAGCTGAACTGTTCCTAAGCACACAGAAATAGAACAGTGCATTCAATGACTTTTCAGTTCAAGTATATAACGGCGCGATGTAAACGAATCAGTAGCGTAGCAAGGAGAGATACTTATAGAGCGCCACGAATTGTCGAAACTAAGTTACCGCTAACAAACTAACTACTGCATGAAGTATACAAGTGAGGGCATGACGACTTTAGCGGGCCCCGAACACGAGCGTATATGTATATCAGAGCCCTTGAGGCACTATTACAGTCATGTGACCCGTGGAAATGGCTGGATTAAGTCGGCTGCGAGATCATTTTCGTACGTGTTAATCCTGCTTGGAAAAGCGCCCCGGAGGAAGACGTATTTTAGGAGGTATGAAGTGTCGCCTCATATGTAACCATGTCACCACTTCGCCCCGAGATGCTCTGCGTCAAATCTGATCAAATCTAAAGTGCTTTAGGTCTGGCTGACGGTGCTGAATACAGTGGATACGAAAACCATGTCTTTAAAGGCTTCAATAAGGATGGGAGGAAAAGGGAAGATCCATATGCAAATATAAAAATACATTGCTTGTCGGGAATTATATGATGGTAATTTGATTTTCCGCACATGCTATGTTGATATATTAAATGCGCTACCGTGTGTATTTGAGAGTTTTATTATTTGCTTGTGCCTCTAACATTAACCTGGTACCACTCTTGATAATGAAAGGCAAACGGAAATACATCTTATTTACAGATGGCATCTTATTTACTAGCTGGAATAATTTCGAACTAAAATTATTAGTTTATTAGTGCTAACAGGAGCCGCATATTAGTTTTGCCGCATGTTGTTGTTGTTGTTTGTTTTACGCTGGATACCCTTCCAAACGCAACACATTGTACAACGCATAGCATCCGGGCTTGGGACCAGCACTAGGAACTCACTGGCTTGTGTAAACCATAATGCCTGGAGAAGACTGAGTAATTGCTCAATGTCCCTCTAGTGGCAGCTTGGGGTTGTTCAAACCTTTGCCCTGCACTATATGGACAACAGTACACAATGCTCCCAACACGTTTTACGAACTTTCGCCGATACGAACAAACCTGTCCACAAAGTAAAATTTGTTCGGATTTGGGAAAAAAACACACACCGCTAGCTAGTCAGGGATCTTAGCGAACACAGAGGGTAGATAACGAGTGTAACGGTTATTACATCCACACACGTATTAATGGCCACATTCCGTGGTAAGTAAAGTACTTACTGTATACATTGCTGTGTTATTTTACACTGTTGAGTCATTTTATATGTTACTGTTTTTCTTAAACGCAGCGTTCAGGAATGCAGTAAACGAGCGTTTTCATAGGTTATATCTTACGAACATCGTTAGGAGACAATACCGAACGCCACAAACAACTTACGAATGAAATTGGAGGTCCTAAATCTGTTTTTGGCCCGCACTATGAAGATGTATATTTTCAAGGGTTGGAGTGGAAGATACTCCTGCTACTAGTGCTCTGACCCGAACCTTATTAATGGGATGAACACTAAATGCACCCCAAGCCTCCTCACCTCACTTATATCAGTGTACATACACCTTCATGAGCACAAATCTAAAAAAAAATTAGTGTAGATTATTATTATCGGTAAACAACAATAAATATGGAATAGAAGCACATATCAGTCTTGTAGCTGCATGTCAACAAAACGTATATTTTATCCGAGACGTTATTTGTACCAGTTGTACCAGTCTCCATGCTGGTGATTTAGTATAGACGGTTCTTGCTGTCTCATTCACACACACACACACACACAATAAAATGTTGTCTGAGAATTTCTACTCGGATCGGTCGTGAAAACAGGGCTTTGACAAAATCCATTGTAAAAAGGATGTGTGTGTGTGTGTGTGTGTGTCGGGGAGAGAAGGGGGGGGACTTGCGTACGGGAAAAGGAGGGTTAGTGAGTTACAACACGTCATGTATGTGTGATTCACTTGGCCTGCTGATAGCACACAGGCTTCCTTACAGTCCTGATTAGGAATCAGTGCAGCAGCGGAGGTCACCAACACTAGTACATATTAACACACAGAAGAGAGAATCAGCTGTTTTCAGTGTGCTGGGGTGTGTGTGAGTTCAGAAAAAGGAAATAGATTCATGACGCTGAGGAAAAAAACGAGACTCACAGGAAGAAAAAAAAAACATTAAAGAAACGATTGTGCAAAATCACACATATATTAGTGGAATATTCACATATACACACATGTATACCACCAGTGTTGGGACTTTGGAAATATATTACAAAATACCCTATTCAAAATGTATAATAAGTAGCTTTTCAATTACTTAAAAGTAACGGATTACATTTTTGGATTACTTTCATCTGGCCACTAGGTGGCGCTTTATGTTAGCGTTCTAAGGGAAAAAAAAACGTTTCAGACGGGAAAAAAATCGGTCCTATTTTTCTTCATCAGCAGATCGTCATCATTCAAATCCAAATCGCGTTTCAGTTGAAACAAAGCAAATTGTTTATGACATTTTCAATGTGCCTAATAGTTTAATAGATGCCTAAATATGCCCCCAAAACAATTTCATTTCATTTCAAACTCAGCTTAATACATGTATATACTGATGTTACCTCCCCATTATATGTCATTCATTCTTATGTATGAGCTGTCGTTTTCTATGGTACAAGTACTATAAAATTCATTAATAATTCAACTTATTAAAATATACTTCATTTTAATGTAATTGAGTCAAAATGTACAGGTATTTGCCACTGGTATGAATCAATGAAATGATGAAATGATTTAGCGTTAAAACGCACGGAAATTATATATTCGCACGTGAAAAGCGTTTCTGCGGACAATTATTCGTTAGGTTAGTTAAGTCGTCTCTGAACCTGCACTTGGTGGGGGTGGGGGGGGGGGGGCGAATGCGTAGAATACATACATAGAATATTGAATAATATGGAGTGTTGGCTTTATATACAGTAAATAAGTGGCACCCAGTCCCGTTTCTTGTGTCCCACCACTAAGAAGAGTTTATTTGCAACACACAAATACTATTCAAAGGAGAGTTTGAACAGAGGACACCCCAAAGTGACTCGGTCCATGTGAATTTTATTGTAGTTTGTTACATTTTTAGCACTGTTTATGATCCTGTACCTATTTAACTTGTAATATTATACACTATATGGATAAAAGTATTAGGGCGCTTGGGTTCATCCCCAGATTGGCATTATGAAGCCGTTGGCGCTCAATTTTATAGAATACCTTTGGATGAAATAACCTTCCCCTTTTCGATCCCCTTGTTCCAGAATGACAAATCATGATTTGCTTGCATTGGAGAGGAAGATCCTATAGAGCTTTCACCTCAACCCTATTGAACACTTTCGGGATGAATGTGAATGCTGATTGCATTCAGGACACGACGTTCACTAACACCCTTGTGGCTGAATGAGCACAAATCATGAACATCTTCCCAGAAGAATTAAGGTTATTATAACAGCAAATGGGGACTAAATGTGGAATGGGCTGCTGGTCAGGACACCAATTTGTGTCCAAATAGTTTAATTTCAGGCAAAAAAATAAAGGAACAAAAGACAGCATGTTGTTTTTTGTGCATATACGTCCGTGTAAAGGTCACATACTTGCTTGTGCTTAGCTTTGCTTGTACCACTCCGGCTTTATTGTTATTTCTTAAGTGCTATATATATATATATATATATATATATATATATACTATATATATATATATATATATATATATATATACATATAAAAGAAGAAAAAGTTCAATTCAAAATACCAATGAACGCTTATTATAACTGAAAATAAAAAAAAACACATATTTTGGTGTTCACAAACTTGGTCCATATAGTGTTTATATAAGAATGTCTAAAAGAATAAATATGGATTTTTGTTTAGATGTGTTATTCAGAAACTGTTAAAAAAGCATTGACCCTGGAGACTTCTTATAAAAAAAAAAAGAAAGAAAACTCAATGGAACCATCACCTTATCAATAAATCCATCTTTTTTTTTTTCAATAATAGAAAATAAAAATCAAATAACCGTAACTGATATATAACAAAAATAAATAAATACAATACAATACCCGAATACCGGCGATCCTGAAAAAGTAGGTTGGAAGATCTCAGAGTAGAAAGAGAATTCTAAAGTTTTTCTACACAGGATAAAAAACAAAAACATAAACCCTTCACACCTCGGAGTGTAGAACGTTAAAATTGTGTTAATGTTGTGACTCGGAAATCCAAGTCCCTGTGTAAAGCTGTTACACCTCCATAAACCCAGCCATTTGTATGTACTCTGATTTTCAAATCTGGAACCGGCTTTGATTCCTCAATACACATTTCCCGTGCTGTTACGTTTTGTCTGCATGCACGCGGGTCTACGCGTCGCCGATGTTGCGCACAAACCGTTGCTGATATTCCGCCACAGCTCTTTTCTGAAGCGCGCAAGTGCACGCGACGCAACATAAATGCATGGAGTCCATGCGTGGTGCGAAAGGAAACAATCTGGATGCAATCCAGATTCAATTTCCGTCTTATCTAATGTACATGCGGAAAGTGAAGAATGTAAGCATGTCATGAGGAGCCGCGATCGAGGTTGAAAAGTGACACGCCGACGTACATAAATACTCTGCACAGCATACAGCATCCATAAATACTCATAGTGGAAGCAAGAGTGAGAGAGACTGAGAGAAAGAGAGAGAGAGAGAGACAGAGAGAGAGAGAGAGAGAGACCGAGAGAGCACTTGTTGATGTCTTAGCCTATTGTTCCTGTTCCTTGTAAAGTGCGTTATTCAATAACACGAGTTCAACTAATAGCAAACCTGCTGCACGGTATTGTTGTGTAAGAGTGTGTGGTTGGATTTCTGGTCCGAAAAGATCAAATCTCAGAAAGTTTAAATTTCAGGGCCCTTGAGAAAATCCTTTAACCATCAAGTTGAACAAAATGATCCCCTGTTTAAATCGCCTGCTATTGTTTTATTATTATTGTAATCCTGTGCAATTATTATTATTATTATCTTCTAATATGTCGCTTTTTTGTGTGCTTTTTTCGTTGCATCACCACAATGACAATAAAGTCTCCTTATCTTTATCTAAATGTCATTGAAAAGTGAGTAAACAGTATAGTGTCAAAAAAACATACAGTTAAATCTTAACTTAGACTCGGCGCGACGCGTGCGAGGGTGTAAAGGTAACTTTGTGGATTTCATTCACGCCCGGCTAATCCCAGGGCGCTCCACAAAGCCCAGCGCCGATGACAGCGAGATCTTCCCAAGTCTCGTGTCAGCCGCACTAACGACATTGCGTGCTGCGGTTATATGGGGATTCGACCGCCGTCGCCCGAATGTTGTCAGTCACGTCGCACTCCCGGTTATTCATCGCTCCCATTCTTACACATTACCGCTAAATGCCGTTTTATACTGCTGTCAATTGGGAATCGGTCTGGGGAGAAGGTTTTGGTTTTCTTTGCGTTTTTTGTTCCTGATTCCAATCAATATTGTTCAAATCCAATAATTAACCACATAGTCTGTTATTCGGTAAAAACAAAAATGTATAGTGATTAAAATGGCTTTCTAAAGGAGTAGTGGTGTGTACGTTTGAGCCAACAGGAAAGATTTAACGGAAGATTTTTTATGTATGTATGTACATATATATATATGTGTGTGTGTGTGTGTGTGTGTGTGTGTGTGTGTGTGTGTGTGTGTGTGTGTGTGTGTGTGTGTACATATATATGTTTTTTCGAGCAGCTAAGGAGTTAAGGGCCTTGTTCAGGGGCCCAGGAGTGGCAGCATAATGGAGCTTAGATTTGAACTCATCGCCTTCAGTTCAAAGTCCAAATTGTTTTGTTTTCCCCAAATTGTATTATGATGCTTGTTAAATATACACAATGGCTGAAATGAAATATATATATATATATATATATATATATATATATATATATATATATATATATATATATATATAGGATATATATATATATATATATATATGGGGGGCACGGTGGTTAGCACATTCGCCTCACACCACCAATGGGTCCGGGTTCGAATTCCCGTCTCAGTCATGTGTGTGTGGAGTTTGCATGTTCTCCGCCGTGCCTCAGGGGGTTTTTTTTCTCCGGGTTCTCCGGTTTCCTCCCCAGTCCAAAAACATGCACGGTAGGTTGATCGGCACCTTGGAAAATTGTCCCTTAGTGTATGAATGAATGTGTGTGTGTGTGAGTGTGTGTGTGTCCTGCGATGGGTTGGCATTCTATCCAGGGTGTATCCTGCATTAATGCCCATAGACTCCTGAGATAGGCACAGGCTCCCCCCCGTGACCCGAGGGAAGATCGGATAAAAGCGGTAGAAGATGAATATATAGATATATATAGATATATATATATATATATATATATATATATATCTATATATAAATATATATATATATATATATATATATATATATATATATATATCGGATATATATATACCCCCCCATATCGCACCATGTGCACCAACAGGACGCATCAAACCACCACCACCCCCCCCCCTATTCCACTTATTAACACTGTGTACATGACGTTTGTTTGATTGCTCGCATTCATTCCGTACTTATTAGGGACATTTCGTTTGCATTTCTCATTTCCGTGCCTTTCCCATTGCGTCGGCTTTTTCCTGCTACTGCTGAACTGTCAATGCACAGCAAGTCAAAATCCCAAACCCTTACACATACACACACACACACACACACACACACACACACACACACACACAGTGATGTGTGTGCTGACAGGTTGGATTGTTGGTTCTGTCAAAACTATCATAAACATGCATGTTGTTGCATTTAGATTAAGTTTGACATCGTGATGCAACCGTGCTCACTCTATACAAACTCTGGAGTGTAGCGATGATGCGCTGTACAACAACGGTCACTTTTGTGTTACCCCCCCCCCCCCCCCAACCACCAAAGATATCCCCCACCCCCCTCTTACCTCCCATAATATTTGAAGGGGCAAATAATGAGCACCCTGTCTTTAGAATTATACACAGATTTCCTTTTGCCATATTGTGTTTTTGTTCGGATAAACGTGTGACATGCGAGTAAATGCTTGACTTTTTTAGAAAATCGAACTGGAAAGGAACGTGTTTTGAGAATGTAATATAATTGAAATATGTCCTGTTTGAACAAACGACTAAAAGTGAAAGAAAGAAAAAAAAACATCGTTTACACAAGATTTTGTTTGTGTTTTGATCCGAAGCTGGTTGCAATCATTTTAGTGTCAGTCCCAGTTTTTTTTTCTGCATTCAATTAATTGTTTAAAACATTTGCTGTTCGTCTGTGCACGATGTCAGTGCGACCTTCAGTCAGTGATCATGGAACGACATGGAATACAAACTGTTGTGTGGTTTTTTTCGGGGGAAAAAAAGCTGAAAAAGTATTAAAAAAAACTTTCAATAGCTTTAAAATGTAAATTACAAACGTCAATTCTTTACATTTGCATTAAAAGTAGGTTTTTTGGGGGTCTGTATTGCACAGTCGCTGCATTACTGCCTGAAAATGAATGCAGGTGTGATGAATATTGCAAATTTATAGATTGGGAAAAGCATCGAGTTAAAATTGGATGAATATTCCAGTTAAAATACAAATCTCATATGTGATATATTAAAATCTCCATTTTTTACAGGGGCATTTAATGCAATTATGAATGCAAAGTTCTGATTTATAATAAATACAGTATATGTGAATAACGGATACAGAGCTGCATTCTCCTGTACATCGGACCTTTAGGAGGAGAGAGATTTCTAAAGACACACAGTGAGAGAACCTTTACTCCACACACACTCTTGTGGTCACACCACAGCTTCTCATGTACTGGCAAGTTGTGTGAATTATAAAAATAATTAAATAAATAAACACAAACCCAAAGAAATTCTGATTAAATGAAAGGAAAAAAAAAATCACAAATGAAGCTATAATGTGTATAAATGTGAATTTAAAAAAAAATGGAATAAATATTTTTAAAAATGGACTGACAAACTCCAAACTATAAGGTATTATTACTGGATTGTTTTGCAAGAATTGTAAAGAAACAAAAATAAATACCGTGTTACTCATCTTCCTTGGTTGCACAGAGTGAACGTAAAGCGCCATTCAAGCTTTTTGGCCACCGTGCCTCTGACCAACCAATTCATTAACAAAATGATCTTGTTTACATTGACTACAACAGTCAGATTCACAAAAAAACCAAACTTTTCACAGCATTCAGGCTCAACTACAGCACACCCCAGAAACAAGAAGGGATTTTATTTTCTTTACCTAGTTTATACTGTAATTTTATTTATTTTTTACTTTTGTTGAGAGTGGGCTTGGCAAGGCTAAGATGGGCTTTTTCAGGACGCTTGGTGAGCATGTCTCACACAACAGAGTTGCCAAAGTCTGAGAAATGACACCCTGTGTATGATGCAGAGAACATTATGTAAATAAATGTACTTTTTATGAAAAAAGTGAAACTTATATATATGTATATATATATATATATATGCAACAAATGTAACATAAACCAACCAAACCATCAAATTTTAGATATAAGCTAAATAATAGTCAAACAGAATAATCACAAACTTGTTAAAATAGTTTTAAAAATGTTGTGTCTCCATCTATAAATGGGTTATATATATCCTATAATAACATGCATGCCCAATCTCTGACTATATACTGCAACTGGTTCGAACATCTTCCATATCTTTAAAGTAGCTTCTGAAGTATAAATATTCACCAGATGTCATATGCTGTCTTTGTGAACTCTTTGAGAGTGTATTTTTAGTATAATTTTATTGTAATTTTGTATTACGTTTTAAGGTTAGTATATAGCAGGAAATGTCCACAGCACAGACACTGATTAAAGGAACAGATTCAAAGTCTACATGCATTGCACTGTTGGTGTTTGTGAATGGGGTTGGAATTGCATGTACAGAATGAAATGGCACAAAAGGGTAGGTAAGTAAAATCTTGTGGGGGGGGGAGGTGTTTCTTAAATGTATCTATGTATTGTTTTATATATATATATATATATATATATATATATATATATATGTATTTTTTTTTTTTTTATATTATATATGTATATTTGTGTGAGTATTCTCTTTTAAATCTTTACATAATATTTAATTACTTTTATAATGATACTAATAATAATAATTATTATTATTATAATTATTATTATTATTCATGTAGATACATTATTATATTGATATCGTCATTGTTGGCATTACATTGTTATTGCGTATTGTTTTACACACGAGCACACGTTTTAAGTCCGCTATCAGCTTATTGCACACAAAACAATGTCATAACCGATCTGAATCACGGAGTCATGTGGGATATGTTGTGGCGACTCGTCCGTGTTAAAGTTCCGGAATACTCGCTTGAATAAGTGTGAGTTGGTTTGAAATGTTGGCATGGGAGAACAGGGGGGGGGAAGTGGAATAAAGCACTAAAGGTATTTCAGAAATGTCAACTATTTGAGTATAATTGCGGATAAGCGTCTGTGCTGAGCTGTCAGTGTGGCTGTGAGCTCCTGGGCTGTGAACATGTCTGGAAACCAGTCGTGCTCGAGATTAAGTTTAGCTCTAGATAACAGAACTTCATGAGGGATAAAAGCACAGAGAAGTATTCTGGGTCATTATTTTAGTTTCGTTTTTTTTGTTGTTTTTAAAAAAAAAAAAAAAGAAATATCGTACTTACCTCTTCTAAGAGAAGAAGGCTGAGGCAGACGGTCAGTCGGTCAGTCTTGGTGTGTCGTTTAAGGGGCAGAATGTGGAGGGAATAAGTGCAGTATTTCTCCGGCTCTGACAGAGCTGCTCGAAACGAGAGGAGGCAGGAATGTGAGGAATGGGCTCAGGGAATGAGGGAGAGAGAGAAAGAGAGGAAAGAGGAGGAGGAGGACGACGAGAGGGGTGCGTAACGAGGGGAGGGTCCGGCTCTGAAAAGGAAAAAGGAATACAATCAGAGTCACAGCTCTTATCAGGATATGAACGCAAGTGGCCTGGGGACTATAAATGAGTCAGGCTCTGTATAATGGGGACATTCTCTACAGTGCTCATTGTTTACCTGTTGTGTTTCATTTATTGCAATTATTTTATATTTGTTCTATGATTAAAGGGCATTTTTGGACCTCTTATATAGCGGAAGTCTTATATAATGTGCCTTTAGTTTTACATGTAACGCACTTGACAATGTCACTGTTTGGTGTAACAATTGTTCAAGTCGCCTGAGGTCAACTTTGAATTGTTTATAAAGGAAAAAAATTATCTGGAAAGTGTTTCTTTGCCTCTTTTATTCATTTGAAAAAGTCTGTTTCATACTCCAGACCTACATTTTACAGCCATTTGTTTGTTTGGATGTTTTGAAAAGCGGTCGATTCCCTAGTTTACTACTTTAAACTAATATTTGTAAAAATGAAAACTCTGTATTTTTCTGTATTGGTTGTCCTACACAGGGTCCAACTGGGAAAAAGTCTACTGAAAAGTAGACAACAAGGAACACATTGCAAGGGAATACCCTGGTTGAGATGCCAACCTATCACAGGACACACACACACACACACACACACACCGTCTGAACACTTAGCAATAGAAATGGCTACGCAGCATGTCTTTGGACTGTTGAAGGAAACTGGAGAACCCGGAGAAAACGTCTCTGCTTACATACGTAACCCAGGTTCCCTGAGGAAACGAGATGCTGAGCTGGTAACACATTAGGAATGCTTCTGCATGACATGCTCTGACCGACGCGTGAAATCTCATCCAACGGATGGGAGTGACATTGCCTGAAGATGACGTCCTGACCAGGAAGCATAAAAGCAGATGCGATGCAACCCGTGTCAGGTTCGAAAGTGGAAGTAAGTGCTGCAGGGATGCAGGCAGTGTGGCAGAGAGACACGACGTCTCGTACCCTTTCAGGAACTTGGGCTGCATCAGAAAAAAGTTTAGGCACAGCTAGTTCGAGGGATAGAAGAGTCTGGAGCGGCATTATCAATGCTATAGAGCCATTGGGATGGACCAGGTCGCAGAATCACAAATATCCTGAAGGGATATTCCAGAGGAGAGGACCCTAGAGGCCGCAACACTGACCCCAAAATTATCAGGGAGGCCAGAGGACCAATCTAGGAAACAATTTTCTTTTGTGAACCATCGCACACTAAGAGATGGCTCGACATTCTCCACTGAGCCTTTCTATGGACGCCAGATACCCAAGATATCCAAAGACGGATGTGGCACAGGGCTCCTTGGGAACATAACCCAGTTTGGGTTATGATAAAAGTCACTGCTCCTGAGCCACCATTGGAGGGGCCTCAAATGTAGAAGGCCCGAGCAGCACTACAGTGGATGCCGGCGCGTTGAGACCTGGAAGCTTCCGGAACTGCCTTACAGTGAGCCGCGGCTGACCTTCTCTTGCTCTCTTCAATGCCACAAGGTTCACACCGATCCGAGCGGGTGACAAGCTGGTGGTAGATTCTGTGCTACAATCCCAAACTATCTCACAATCAATATCTCTAATCTAAAAGCACTTTGGTCACATGGCTCTAGAAAAAGGGCATTTGCTAAATTCCATAAATGTAAAAGGTAAATAAATATAAAATCATAGAAGGAATAAACATTAAAAAAAAATTTTAATTCTTTATAATCGTAAGCTCGTCTCTAATGAGGGAAAAACTCTCAGAGACGGCACAAGGCAAGGAGGAAACCTACAGAGGAACCAGTCTCAAGAGGGAAGCCATCTTCATCTGGGTGTCCATTTATTACAGTTAAATGGTGTTGAGGCGTGCAGTGAAGTGATCAAATGCAAATTCTCTACTGCACAAGTTAATGATTCTTGATCGGGCAAAAAAAAAACACTTAGATTTATTCATCTTTAATAAATGACCTTCACAAAAAATATAATAAACATACTCTTTATGAGTATGAGTGGTAGCTCAGTGATGCTGGGGTACTGATCAGAAGGTGGGGGAGATCGAGCCCCGGAAATCACCAAGCTGCCACTCTTAACCGTCTATACTCCAGGGGGCGCCATATCATGCGCTCTGTCCCCAGCTTCCATACAAGCTGGGATATGCGAAGAAAGAATTTGACTTTGCTGTAATGTATATGTGACAAATTCTATTTGGCTATTCTATTCTATTGCATGCTGTAAAGACCATTAACCCTATTACTGTTTGGTTATATGAATGAGGAAAATGGGAAGTCACTATGGATGAGGGCATCTGCCAAATTCAAAAGTTTCAAAAACATGCCCGGTAGGTTGATGGTGGAAAATTGTCCCTAGAATGTGTGTGTGTGTATGCGATGGGTTGGCATTCCATCCAGGGTTTATCCTGCCTTAATGCCGATAGACGCCTGAGATAGGCACAGGCTCCCCGTGACCCGAGGGAAGATCGGATAAAGTGGTAGAAGATGAATGAATGAATGAAATTGTGCCATGGAGATACGGATTTGGTTTCTTCTGCTCAATGTTCATTGCTTATTAAAAAAAAATCAGTATGTCAGGGTGGTAGTTCAGTAGTTTAGGCATTGGCCCGGAAAGGTGAAGGTTCAATTCCCAGCACCACCAAGTGGCTGCTCGTGGGCCCTTCGAGCAAGGCCCTTAACCCTCAACTGCTCAGATGTAAGTCGCTCTGGATAAGGGTGTCTGCTAAATACTGTAAATGTAAACGTGAATCCACCCTGTATTTGCTGCTCATAATCACAATTTGTTTAGAACTGCAAGGCAAAGATCATCAAATTATTCACGATCGAATAATTATTTATTTCGTTTTTTCAGTGGGTTTATTTGTGTTGTGTTGTGTTGTATAATCAGAATAATGGAATTAAGTGATTTTCTTTAAACCAAATGGAGGGAAAAAGCAGTAGCATCTCCATTAAAAATAAAAATGAAAAAAAATTAACTAGAAAAAAAGGAAAATCCTCTCTGCAGTGACCCCTAGCGGTGAAGACTGAAAAATGTGCCCTGAAAATGTAAAAATTGAACTCCTGTGACAATAATCACAGGAATAAGATTGTTTAAACAGAGACCTTCTGTTGCAGGTTTCATTTAGTGCTCTTTTATATATACACACACAAATACACACACAGACGCACACACACAAGTTCAGAATATACAAGAGTATATATATATATATATATATATATATATATATATATATATATATATATATATATAACTATATACAAGTAACCACCATTTCATCATTTCTGTTTATTGTTGTATGGAAAAAAAAGTGACAAAAAAAGTTTTATGTACGAAATAATAAATGTCTTTTTTTTTCTTCTAGAAAGAATATAAATTAAATTATTGCCCCCTGTTACAGAAGTTGTACTCTATTTCTGAGGAACAAAAAATATATCAGTAATCCTAAAAAAAAAAAAAATCACAATTTTTGGGAGAGGGCGAAAAGGACTGTACAGGAAATTCAACTTTGGTCCATGATTACTTTCTCCACTAGGCTTCCTACACATATACACATGCATAAAAACATACCAGTCTGTGGTGAAACATGACCCTGGTACTGGTTTGATGCAAGAAAAAAAAAAGATAGATGTACATGAGCTAAGAATTCATGTGCGAGTTTTGTTTCATTGCTGAGCTCATGCCGTTTCTCTCTTCGGTCTCAGTGCTGTCATGACGCTTCAGGTTCATGTTTTATTTCCGTTTATTTTTTTTTACAATCCCCTATGTGGTGCTTCATTGGTCCGTCAGTCTGTCCGGGCCCGTTTCACTTTTTGGAAAGGAATTTCATTTTGTGCCCTGCAACGAAAACATAGATTCATTTTGAGCATATCGAATCGAATAAAATATATGAGGACATGAGGAAAAGATAATAGAACACATGTAAAAGATAATAAGAATAAATTTTAATAGAGTGAATGAGGAAAAGACAAGAAACGAACGTTTTTCTTTTCTCCAAGCGCCACAGAAAAACTTACCTAGACCTTTGAGGAACTTGTTGACCCCTCGATTCTCAGCTCCGGGCAGCGAGTCCAGGTAATCTTGAGCCCTGACCTCAAACAAGCCTGTACAATGAGAAGGCGCCCATTTAATGCTCTAATTTAAGTGTCTAAATATGGAAGAAAGCATTTGCTTAGCGTCGACCAGTGGCGGATGAAGTACGCAAAGCATGTACTTGAGTTAAATCAGAGATACATATTTTGGTCAAATATTACTTCAGCCAAAGTGTTCAACTTACACTTGAACGAAAGCACAAAATGATTTCTTTGAAATGTACTTAAGGATCCAAAGTACTATGATTTATTATGTCTATAACGTTCCTATTAGCGTTTGTGTTGCCAAACATCAACCGATTAATAGAACAATAATAACAACCCTGTAGTCTTTGCGAATGGAAATACATACAGACACCTAGTGCACCTACCTCTCAGTCCCTGCCTGCGCATCTCCCGCTCCTGAATAAAGGCGGCGAACATCTGCGTCTCCATGAAGACCTCGAGGAAGCGGCGCAGGCTCTTGGAGGACACGGCCTTGCGGAAGGCGTCGCGGTGGAACAGCAGTGGCGTCGGGGAGGACGACGAGGCCGAGGACTCTTCGTCGCGTTCGCTGCCTCCCAGGAACAGCGAGTAGTGTCCGACGATTTCCACAAAGAAGCGGACAAACGCCTCGGACACCACCGAGCTCAGAGAGCAGTGTTCTGGAGCAGGAAATCACAAGTAAGCTGAAATATGAATTGCGTATACTATTTTGAAGCGTTTCCGCAAAGTATCAGCTTAAGTATTAAAGTTATTAGGTGTACATAGAGCCGGGGCGATACGTCATAGAAATTGAATCGCTGAGTTTTTTAGGGTGTATTAAATTTCCGATACGATGGGAAAAATGTGTCCGCCATTTTTCCCTGTTTGTAGCCGGGATTTTGGGGTTTTCGTTTTTATGCCACAGCGCCACACACACACACCTCCCCATTCAACAACATGGTTCTGTTTGAGGTGCTGGGATAAATTCGTCGCGCTGATTCCTTTAGTTGCCACAAACTTCAGACAAATTTTACAGCAAACTTTGGCTTGTTCAATATCTGAAACCTGAACCATTTCAATAAAGGCTGTTGAAACCACGCCCCTTTTGGAAGCAAGCTCTTCGGATTCGTCAGCACGGGAGGCGGAGAACTACGGAAGCTCTCTTTGACAAACCGAGGTGAAATGGTAAAATCGCATTTACAAACTCGAATTAATCGCTAATGACGATTAATCGTACAGCTCTACCGTTACAGTCATCTGGAAGGAACAGGATTTAAGAGTATACCAGTAGGAAGGTCTGCTCTGTCAAAGGCCAACTCTCTCCTCTTCTCTAGAACGTACTCAAGAGCAGTCTGCAGTTTGTGAGGAAGAATGGAGTCTTCGTCATCCATCTAGCAAAAAAAAAAACAAAAAAGAAACAGCACAAATGTTGACACACGTAACAAAATGAAATTGCCATTCCAACTAAACAACGGGGCTTTCGAAGTAAGGTAATAACCTCCTACAATACCTGTCGTAGGAAACGGTTACTGCCAAGATCCACCACCAGGACCTGTGCAAGAACAGAGGAGAGAATAATGTCATTTCCTGCGAGTGCGCCCGTTTCGAAGTTGTCTCGGCACAGCTATTGTTTAACACGAGGAAGAAGGTCAGGGTTCAGGGCCAGTCGAAAAAGTCCACCTCAACAGGAAGTGGAAAATATTAGAAAACAGATCGGCCCTTTGACCTTGTGGCCGGGCCCATCACTATTATTAGAGGGATTTGCGCCTCTTTTTTTTTTATTACCTTTTCCTTCCTAAACGCATTATGAGTTTCTACCCCGGTCCATAACTCACAGAGTTTGGGGGGGGGGGGGGGGGGGGGGGGGTGGGGGGGGGGGGGGGGCAGGGGCACACGGCTTCCAATCAGTAACATGCAAGGCACAAAAAAACAACAACACAGTGCCCTCACTGCCTGCGAGTGCCCTCCTTGATGCCAGTCTTTAATCGAAGTTATTCTTTGCCAATGTCGCCCCAGGTTTTTCTACATTCTGTAAATCTGGGGGGAAGGGGGGGGGGGGCATGGTGGCTTAGTGGTTCATCTCACACCTCCAGGGTTAGGGGTTCGATTCCAGTCTCCGCCATATGTGGGTGTGGAGTTTGCATCGTACCTCAGGGGTTTTTTTCTGGGTTCTCTGGTTTCCCCCCTCCGGTGCAAAAACATGCATGATTGCACCCTTGGAAAAAAATGTCCCTAGTGTGTGAATGCGAGTGTGTGTGCCCTGTGAGGGGTTGGCATTCTATACAGGGTGTAACCTGCCTTGATGCCCGAAGACGCCTGAGATAGCCACAGGTTTCCCAGAGAATTTGTGAATGATATTTCCAAAGCTTTTTACCTCTTCTAAAGGGAGCTCCTTGAGTCGAGGCAGAGAGCTGGACAGCAGGCCTACAATGAAAGGAGTCGGAGTGCAAACGATGTCCATCATAGCAGGGGGCAACACAGGGATATAGGTGTGCTGCCATGTGAAAGGATAAAGCAGGGCCACTACTGCGTGACAACACTGAGACAGTGTGCTGGGGAAACACGGAGGCAAAATCATTAGATTACATACACAAAAATAATTACAAGCACTGGAACAACAAAGATGTAGTTCAGTATCAGTACTAGGTAGTGTAATAGTAGTAAACTGCTTAGTAATTGCATTATATTGGATAAAAGGTGGTTGACACAAATTCACATGTAATCCTTACATCCTTACATATGTAATCTTCTAAGGATTCATATGTGATCCATAAGAGACGCTTCCTCTCCTAATCCATTGCGAGCATCTAAAATATCCCATAAATCCTCATTATGCAATTGCACCTTACATTTTAATATTATTATTATTATTACTATTATTACTAATATTTTAATAATATTAATATTACTTTAATAATATTACATTATAATATTATACTGTTTTACTTCACCACGTGTTATGCGATGAACTCGTAATATATCTGCACTAGGGCTGTCAATTGATTCAAATATTTAATCGCGATTAATCGCACGATTGCCATGAGTTAACTCGTGATTAATCGCACATTAATTGTGCATGCTGTATCACAAAATTTTCCCTTCACTTGAGATCCACACTTGTTCCAGCACGACAATGCCCCTGTGCACAAAAACCCAGCTCCATTATGCTTTATATATGTTGTTATAGCAGCAAATTGGGACTCAATTAAAATGGAGTAAATAGAGTATTTAAATCAATAAACTAAATAGAGTAGGTTTTTTTTTTTTATCTTATATATCTTGTACTTTAAATCTCTTAAGGATATGAATTCAACGCAGTGTGAGTGTAAAACACTGAGTTGTATGTGCTTGAATATTTTGACCACGAGGTGGCGCTAAGGTTCAATATTTCTCCCTTCACTAATCCGATAACATGAAATTAGATCTAAAATGTTTATCAGTTTATTAAACAAAAAAACAACAAAAAAAAGAAGATTGCATTGTTTTTTTGATAAATCACTCACATAAAGGAAACCATTGCTGACACTACTGGAGCAAATCCCTCAAGCATTTGTCATCATGGCGAGCAAAAACTGCGATCAACAACACAAAGCTAATTTGTTGCATCTGCGAGCGAGTCTGTTTTCATTTATACTCCTTCAATAACAATTTGATTAGAGGGGGCCAAATTTCCACTCATTTCTGAGCAGCGACACGTCATCCTTCTCTGAAATCATCTTGTTCGTTCGAAACGAGCACCGGAGGACAAATCGCAGATATCGCTTTCGAATTGCGTCAAGTCGCGTTGCACAACGCTGGCGGCATCTCGGATCTCGGGCCCGGAGCTGAGGAATTGAATGTTTTTTAAATTTGTCAAAATGTACACAAAGCAGTCGATCTCTATTTCGCTCAACTCTCAAGGCCTGGCTCATCGCAGGATTTTCCAAAAGAAAAGAAATCATATAAAACCCTGTGACTTTTGTTTCCGTGGCAACGTTATAACAGTTCGGCATTTTTTCCCTCTAAGACAAACGCTTCCAGGGGCCACAACCCCCCCACCCCCTTCACTTCTGGTGCCACATCTCTGTTTGTCTACTCTGTAGAATGTTTATTAGAGTCTCAGAAGAAATCTACAAATACTTTATATAATATAAATAATACAAAATATATAGAATAATATATATAATAAAAAATACAAGCAAATACAACAATATTTCGCTTACATTCCAGTCTAACTATACAACATTGCGATAGATCAAAATTCTATTCTCATTTCTCTAAATGGGCAAACTATGTACGTTTATGTGAGCATCCCATTCTACATTTAGTTCCCATTTCCTCGTATAATACCTTCCCCTTCCAATTCATCCCAAAGGTTTTTATTAGGGTCAAAGTCAGAGCTCTATAGCAGGAGATCTTCCACTCCAAGGCATGTAAATCACATCGTCATGCTGCTGGCTTTGTGCACAAGGACATTGTGATTCCAGAACAGGTTTATACATTTCCTAGTTCAAGTTAAGGGGGGAAAAAGTGTCCCAATACTTTTGCCTATATAATGTAAATTAAAGAGTTTAATAACTCCTCATAGGAGGCACGGTGGCATAATGGTTAGCACGTTTGCCTCACACCGCCAGGGTCCGGGTTCGATTCCCGTCTTGGCCATGTGTGTGTGGAGTTTACATGTTCTCCCCGTGCCTCAGGGGTTTTTCTCCGGGTTCTCCGGTTTTCCCCGGTCCAAAAACATGCGCGGTAGGTTGATTGGCACCTTGGAAAATTGTCCCTAGTGTATGCATGTGTGTTGTGATTGTGTATGTGTGCCCTGCGGTGGGTTGGAATTCCATCCAGGGTGTATCCTGCCTTAATGCCCATAGACGCCTGAGATAGGCACAGACTCCCCGTGACCCGAGGGAAGATCGGATATAGCAGTAGAAGATGAATGAATGAATGAATAACTCCTCATTCATTTTGTTTATTTTTCATAGAGAGAAGAACAATTATTAATGATCTTGTCAAGACCCCACCCCCCCCCACCCACATAAAGGAGTAAACAATACCTGACATACCTGAAAGACATCCTCTACAACAATACAACCTCTAACTTTATAGAAAAAGGTCAGAAAAAGAACCACATATGGCAAAACCACAAAAACAAAATAAATAACAAACAAACAGGTGTTATTAATGATCTTACCAAGATGTCAGGGTTTTTGTTTTTCACATAAAGGAATAAATAATACCTGAGCTTATCGGCTGTAAAGATCACTCTCCGCTCCAGGAGTAACGAGGCAAATACTCTCAAGAGGAGACGCAGATTCAACGACGAGAAAAGACACTCGAAATCCACATGTTCCAGCCGGGAATCAGAGGGACGACATAGCTCTATTACCTGAGAGACAGAGAGAACGAATGAGATTAATATGTAAAGTCATGCTACTTCATAGAACACATAGCTTACCAATGATATCATCTGATGACTTCACTAATGATGGTGCTGAGCATATGTGTGTATTTCCAGAAAAACGTACCTCGGTGCCTGAGCCTGGTAGGAAGTTCTTCACAGTAATGGTTCTGCCCGGAGCGGGGAATGGAGCCTCCATGATGCCTCTCATGAAGGGCTGGACCAGAGCAGGGGAGATGGCTCTGCGTTTCTCAACCTCATCCAATATCTAACCCAAAATACAACGGATAAGACATTGACGGTGATGATATTATATAAAAGCATATTGTATATTAGTTGGAGACGTTGAAAACTTACTTTTGAGAAAAGGTCAAAACATCCCAGTCGACTCACTATGCAATAGACCTCCGGAAGACGCCTTCCCTTCCCACTAGGCTGTACAACAACACACACACATATATACATATACTTACATACACACACACATATATATATATATATATACATATATATATATATATATATATATATATATATATATATATATATATATATATATATATATATACATACACACGCTTAATCCCATTACATTCACAATCTAACTGCAAGAAGCAGCGTTTACACAAAGTCGTACCAATTCCCGATTCCTCAAAAGCAAAACCTTCTGCCCGAGTACTGAGCAGCGGAAATGACACTGAAAGAGTCTTTTCATTGTTTCAATGAAAATGCATTCATTAAACTGTTCCATATGCGAACTACAAATAGCTGCCCAGGGTAATTTTTGTATTAAAAAAAAGAGAGAGAGAGAGAAAAAAGAAACGAAAAGAAACGAAATGTGTCCTACAGCAGGAAAAATAAAAAGCAGCTCACCAGTAAACGTCGGCAGTAGCCAAATCTTCTGCTCCCATCTTCTCCCGTCAAGACAAACGAGAATGTTTCACTAAAAATATTCACAAAAGGAGAAAAGGTTATCCGGAAATTTTTATCAGGGAAAGCAGGGAAAAAATGAAGCATGGTGCTAAAGATTTTTTTTGTTTTGTTACAAATAAGAACCATAAAAGTGTGGCATCTATATGTATTCAGCCTAGTCTGATACCCTGAATACCCCGTGGTGGGGGCAGCATCATGCTGTGGGGATTCTATTCTTCAGAAGGGACGCTGGTTAGAGTTGATAATAAGGTGGATAGAGCTAAATATAGGGCAATCCTAGAAGAAAACTTATTAAAGGCTGCAAAAGACTTGAGTTTGGGGCGGAGGTTCACCTTCCAGCAGGACAATGACCCAACACATACAGCCAGAGCTACAGAGCTCATGTGTTTGAATGGCCCAGTCAAACTCCAGACCTAAATCCTATTGAGAATATTTGGCAAAATTGCTGTTCACATCCAATCTGGAGCCATAATTTTCATTATATATATTTTCACATTTCATTATATGTAATTTTCATATATATATATATATATATATATATATATATATATATATATATATATATATATATATGGGGCACGGTGGCTTAGTGGTTAGCACGTTCGCCTCACACCGCCAAGGTCCGGGTTCGATTCCCATCTTGGCCATGTGTGTGTGGAGTTTGCATGTTCTCCCCGTGCCTCAGGGGGTTTTTCTCCGGTTTCCTCCCCGGTCCAAAAACATGCACGGTAGGTTGATTGGCACCTTGGAAAATTGTCCCTAGTGTATGAATATGTGTGTGTGTGTGTGTGTGTGTGTGCCTGCGATGGGTTGGCATTCCATCCAGGGTGTATCCTGCCTTAATGCCCATAGACGCCTGAGATAGGCACAGGCTCCCCGTGACCCGAGGGAAGATCGGATAAAGCGGTAGGGTATGGTAGAAGATGAATGAATGAATATATATATATATTTTTCTTTTTTTCTCATATATTTCTTTTTTTTAAAAATCTGTACCATTTATCAATGTATAATTTTATTTCCAATTCACAATAATGCGATACTTTGTGTTGGTCTCTCACATAAAATCCTAATAAAACGCTTTTAAGTTTGTAGCTATAACAAAATATGAAAAAATGTTGAAAAATTCAAGGGGTATGAATACTTTTTACAACGCACTGTAGGGCGAGAAAGTTACCTGGGGAAATTTTCCACAGGGACCCAGTCTTTGGCGTCAGGAAAGCAAAACTGCGGAATGACTTTTAGTTGGTCTTCAGCCTCTCGCATGAACTTGAAACTCCGCTCCAGCTACATGGGTAGAAATTAGACGTTCACACAGGCGGAAAACACGAATAGGACTTATTTAAAAAGGCAGCTTTAATACAGTTAGCAAAACCATTAAAAGCATTTAAACTGATTTTTTATCAACACAATCAATGTTTCTAGAGCCACATTGTTGATAATAAAAGGTGCGGACAGGTCAGCTAACCTTTAGCGGGAACTGCTGGGTGACTTCAGGCAAATACGGGACTCCTGCTTTAGTTTTATGCAATGCCACTACCAGGAAGTACTCAAACAGTTTCCTCTCCTGTAGGTCCATCAGATCTCTGTCCAGCGTGTGATACCGGCCGGTCTGCTTGAGCATAGTCTGCACTGACACCAATCTCTGGCTGTGAGCTAAAAATACAGTGAGCATGAAATACATATTAAAGACATAAATACATATTAAAAATACATATTAACACATGAATATATGTATTTCTTCTAGTGTTCGATTCGACTCACCTTTCAGCTTTTCTTCCGTGTCACTCTCTGATTCGCTGTTTTCATCTGTTACTATACATGAAAAACACACTGTATTGGTAAGCAGGTAGTGACAATATATCAGTATTTTTTTCTTTTTGCACATGTGTATCCTATAACGCTACATAAGCCCTGCCCTCCCCGAAGATGTAAACATGTCCATTAAGATAAGTGGATGCACATGTGGAAAGGGAATGCATAGTATGTCTATAGTATAACATGGTGAATTCTTTTAATGTGTGCTCACACCTGGGAAGCATTTGCAATCGGATTCACACGTGGGACAAATAAAGAAATCGATAAAGGCCACGTGTGAATGTGTGGGATAGACTAGCACACACCTCGCCCAGAGCTGGATTCAGTTGACTGGGAGACCCGCTTCATTTTCTTCTTCCCTCTCCGGGCTTCAAAGATGACATTTATTTTCAGCACCATCTGTTGGGAAGGCAAACATCCAGTCTCATATTGCGAAAATGTATTTCTTTAAAAGGCACATTTGAATGGCTGGAACAGGAAATTCCCCTAGTGCATTTCTAGCTTTACTGTGAGTGAACAATCCATATTTCCCTAAACGGATCACAGAACAATGTCGTCTTGACAATACCTTGGGGATTTTCCGTCGCCTGCGGTTATAGGGGTCTCCAGAGAGGCACGGAGTATCATCAGGGCTGCTGGGAGTTGAGGGAGGGCTTATTCTTGACGGTGACGCGATGCCCCCGTCTCTGTATGTCTTGCGGAGGTCTAATAGTTTGAAGCTCCGCCGTTCCGAGCTCTGCCTGAAGAAGCCAGGCTTAGAGGCGAGCTGGGGGGAAAAAACAGGGTCTGTAAAGTACTGTAATGTGTTATTTCTCCTTAAATATCACACCACCACGAACGGTACCTTAGTCGGAGTGTCGAAAGACGGTGACGTTAGAACTGGGTACTTGTTTCTGGGACACTGGCTTTCCAATTCTATATCTTCGTACGGGTTTTCTTTCGACGGAAGATCTGAAAACGGCAGCGAAGCTTTTGTTATTGAGATTTTCTCCGATATTGGAGGGTTATTGCATTTATTATACATAGGCAACACCTGAATACACCAGTACACCTGAAACATAGTCACCTATTATTGGGAGGGGGAGAGTGGTAGCTCATTGGTTAAGGTGCTTGGTCACCAATCAGAGGTTCAACCCAAGCTGAAACTCTTGGGCCCTTGGGAAACCCTGCAACTTTGATCTCAGCTAAAGAAACATATTTCACTGTGCTGTAATGTTTACATGACAAATAAAGGCTATTATATTATACTGGATTAAACAGAAGTAGCCCAAAACTAAAGGCCTTGCTAATGCTGCTAACAAATAAAAGCTAGCAAGGAGAGTTAGCTAACGTTGCTGTTTGCTTCTTTTGACTTTATGGCAATATGAAATGTAATGCAACAAATTTACAGACGTGGACAAAATTGTTGGTACCCTTTGGTCAATGAAAGAAAAAGTCACAATGGTCACAGAAATAACTTTAATCTGACAAAAGTAATAATAAATAAAAATTCTATAAATGTTAACCAATGAAAGTCAGACATTGTTTTTCAACCATGCTTCAACAGAATTATGTAAAAAAATAAACTCATGAAACAGGCATGGACAAAAATGATGGTACCCCTAGAAAACACAGAAAATAATGTGACCAAAGGGACATGTTAATT
The DNA here is from genome assembly GCA_030449085.1 of Kryptopterus vitreolus. Classification (NCBI taxonomy): domain Eukaryota; kingdom Metazoa; phylum Chordata; class Actinopteri; order Siluriformes; family Siluridae; genus Kryptopterus; species Kryptopterus vitreolus. Next base: position 7,613,393 of record JACRUU010000021.1, read on the forward strand.
GAAGGTGTGTCCACTAATTAGCATCACAGGTGTCTACAACCTTGTAATCAGCCATTGGGCCTATATATATGGCTCCAGGTAATCACTGTGTTGTTTGGTGATATGGTGTGTACCACACTCGACATGGACCAGAGGAAGCAAAGGAAAGAGCTGTCTCAAGAGATCAGAAAGAAAATTATAGACAAGCATGTTAAAGGTAAAGGCTATAAGACCATCTCCAAGCAACTAGATGTTCCTGTGAGTACAGTTGCACATATTATTCAGAAGTTTAAGATCCATGGGACTGTAGCCAACCTCCCTGGACGTGGCCGCAGGAGGAAAATTGATGACAAATCTAAGAGACGGATAATCCGAATGGTAACAAAAGAGCCTAGAAAGACTTCTAAAGAGATTCAAGGTGAACTTCATGCTCAAGGAACATCAGTGTCAGATCGCACCATCCGTCGTTGTTTGAGCCAAAGTGGACTACATGGGAGACGACCAAGGAGGACACCATTGTTGAAAACGAATCATAAAAAAAGCAAGACTGGAATATGCCAAACTACATGTTGACAAGCCACAAAGCTTCTGGGAGAATGTCCTGTGGACAGATGAGACAAAAATCGAAGTTTTTGCCAAGGCACATCAGCTGTATGTTCACAGACGAAAAAATGAAGCATATCAAGAAAAGAACACTGTCCCTACTGTGAAACATGGAGGAGGCTCTGTTATGTTCTGGGGCTGCTTTGCTGCGTCTGGCACAGGGTGTCTTGAATCTGTGCAGGGTACAATGAAATCTCAAGACTATCAAGGAATTCTAGAGAGAAATGTACTAGCCAGTGTCAGAAAGCTTGGTCTCAGTCGCAGGTCATGGGTCTTGCAACAGGACAATGACCCAAAACACACAGCTAAAAACACCCAAGAATGGCTAAGAGGAAAAAATTGGACTATTCTAAAGTGGCCGTCTATGAGCCCTGACCTCAATCCTATTGAGCATCTTTGGAAGGAGCTGAAACATGCAGTCTGGAAAAGGCACCCTTCAAACCGGACACAACTGGAGCAGTTTGCTCATGAGGAGTGGGCCAAAATACCTGCTGAGAGGTGCAGATGTCTCATTGACAGTTACAGGAAGCGTTTGATTGCAGTGATTGCCTCAAAAGGTTGCGCAACAAAATATTAAGTTAGGGGTACCATCATTTTTGTCCATGCCTGTTTCATGAGTTTATTTTTTTACATAATTCTGTTGAAGCATGGTTGAAAAACAATGTCTGACTTTCATTGGTTAACATTTATAGAATTTTTATTTATTATTACTTTTGTCAGATTAAAGTTATTTCTGTGACCATTGTGACTTTTTCTTTCATTGACCAAAGGGTACCAACAATTTTGTCCACGTCTGTATATATAAAAGAGTGTGTGGATAGAGCTGAGGCATGAAATGACACAAGATCTCCTTCTTACTAATATCGGCGAGACATCCTATGAGTGTCCTGTGTAGTTAGCACAATTCAAACACTGCTAGGTCTAGATAAGCTAAACTGCTATAGCTAATCCTATCGGAGGCTCTAGTGCTATATTGATTTGGTTCACATTTTCTCCCCTATAACTTCAACCATGTTCAACCATTTTCACTCTCAGCGGTTGCTACGGTATATGCTACATGGAGCTTGTCTTGTCTCCTTGCTTCCATTATGGGGTTCAAAGTGACGTCATGCATTTATTTCGCTTCATATTTCTGTACCCCAGATGTTTGTCAGTTCGCCAAAAACTAGCATCAAATGCCAGCAGATCCCACACGATCCCGCATACGCATGCGTGCACATTTTTGTCAGGCCCAGACCCCCACCCTTCCGCGCCAAATCATCTACCAGATGCGACTAGTGGGAGGAGAGTGTGAGACAGAGACATCCAGTCCTCAGACCTGAGGAACACACACTGCTCTTCACACTCATACTGAGGAGGAAAAGTGGAGTCTGGACTCTGTAATACCGAGTAATACTCTTTGGCGTTATTCTTGCGCAGTATTTCATGGCTAACCAAGTCGTTCCTCAATATAAACAGCGGTATTAACAGTACACAAAGTCTTCAGTGACTGAAAGTGCAAGCAAATAAATATTGTCGTAAAAGCTTCAGGGACTTGATTTAAAAGGAACGGAAAAAAGTGTAAAACCTGAACGTTACGAAAGGTTTGAAAAGAATGGCGTATGAAAGGTAATGATATCCAGAGGGGTCAAGTAACCAAATACAAATACTTCTTTCTCTTACTTAAATAGAAATTTGTATTTCTCAAATGACTTTTTACTTCTACGCCTTACATTTGAACACAATTATCTGTACTTTCTACTCCTTGCATATGAAGAATATCTTCGTTACTCCTATTTCATTTCGCTCATTATGGCTTGTCATCATTGAGAAAAAAAAACCTATCCGGATAAATCGCTCCATTCGGATAGAGTAAATGTGATTGTGGTTAGAAGTATAAACATAAACCATTCCGACACCCCATTGGTTTGTACGCGATCCATCGAACGAATGTGTGTGTGTGTGTATGTATGTATATGTATATATATATATATATATATATATATATATATATATATATATATATATATATATATATATATATATATATATATATATATATATATATATGGTATATTGGTTTTTTGTGTTGTTTGTTTGTTTTTTTTTTGAGTGATGGACTCACAAGTAGATATGGCATATTCAATATATTGCATTCATCTTCCATTTATAATGTTGCGTGCTTCTGTTTCCGGAAAAATATATAATCATTTTATAATTTGGAAAAATAAACTATTGCCAGAAAAAAGAACAGTTTGGAAACGAGCTTAATAACCATTTTGGAAATATCTGTGTGCTCTTTTTTTCTGTACAGAGCCAAAACAAATGTTTTTTTCCCCCTTTCTTTTTCATTGCCTATTCATCAAGTAATCTGCAAAGCAACTGCGGCACATTTTCTCCCACTCTAATATAACACTACTGACGACACAATATGGAGTCCGGTGATCTAACACCCCTGGTTGCAGGTTTAAGTTCATGTAAGAGAATATGAGAAGGAATTTCCGACTCCATGATGGCACCAGTTATCAATAGTTACCTAAGATGTCTTCGTAGACATTCTCCTCAGATAACGTATGTGTGAGTCCCAGCTTGGATTGAGCATACCAGTCCACGCGACAGCCCTCGGTGGATGACTGCAACAAATCCTCGAACTCATATGACTTCCTGCATGGTCAGCATAAAACACAATGGATATTGTTGATAAGGCTAGGAGAGGACTATCTAGTACGACACAGACGTGTCGTTGAAAATGATTTCATATTAGCATGTTGTGTGTGTGGACTAATCTGCCTGAAGGGTAAGAAAAGAATAGTAGCGTATGAGAAGTAGAGAATGAAGAACAAGGTCAAGCAAGGAGACGGCAGGCACTACAGGAAATTGCTGAACTTAAAGCTCTGTTGGGATAACATGCGGTTGTGCACTTGACTGGCTAATGTGTAACCTTAGAAGCAAGTTTGTGAAGAAAAAAAAAAAAAAAATATATATATATATATATATATATATATATATATATATATATATATATATATATATATAGTCATGGTTCGAACTGTGAGAGGTTTTATTTCATAAATCACATTTCTATGTCTTGAAGGACTGACCGACCTTCGATGAACCATTTCGGTAGCTTTGTTTTAAAAAAAAGAAAACAAGGAAACTGTGCACAGCCTTTAAGGCTTTATGGAGCAGTGTTATGCCAAATGCTCTCATGAATATGTAACATCAGACCTCCATAGTTCTCATAAAACATGCTGTCATTTTCTGGTACGCCAAAATAACAGTACAGAACACAATGTTTTTGAGGTCGTTTTTTTTCCCCCCTCTGTAGCCACAGGACTTGGGGTGAGATAGGGTGAGTTGGTGTTGGCTTTAACAGTTAAGGCTCCGATTAAGTCCCGGCACGATGAAGCTGCCGGTGCTGGGCCCGCTGAGAAAGGCCCTTAAACCTCTCTTGCTATCATGGCTGACGTTTGATGACTGGGCTTTGTGTTCAAATTAAATTCATAAGGAATTATGGGCAGAACCAAATTGTTAAGTTTAGAATAAAATATCTTTTCAGTGCAGAAAGAAACTAGAAAACCCCTCACCTCTTATTACTGTCTCGAGTCCGTTCCTGCCAAGGCCTCTGACATACACCAGGTGGTGGAGGGCAGGAGGGAAGAGGAGGAGGGGGTATCGAGGGCAAAGGGGGCAGGTTGCGCCTCCCCTTCGCTGAACCTTGGGGAGGTCCTGGGTTGTTTGTCTGAGTGTGGTGCTGAAAGGTACGTTGAGGTTTGGGCAGCGGGTTGATGGACGGCGTCCCGGGCTCGGTGTAGACATTCTCAGGGTCTCTGTTACGACCACGGCGGCTCGCGGGCCTCGCCGCTTCCACAGTCCCGAAGATGGGTTCTGCAGCCTTTTCCTCTTGTTTGTCTTTGGAAGGTGGGCAGAAGTAGTTGCCTGGCAAAGACGGCTTCGTAGGCGTCTCCTTCATGGCCTGCTCAAGTTTCTTAATGTGCGTCAAAACAGACTTCTTGTCTTGGATCGTGTCAGCTTTCCCTGCTGGCATTTTGTCCAGGATCACATCTCGATCCCTTGGATGTGCCTCGGAACTTTTCCTCGGATCGCCAATCTTATTTCCATTCTCTTTGCCAACATCTTGTCTGTCACAGCCGAACCCTCGTTTACTGTCTTTCCGCTGTACCTCTGTAGATTTTAGATCCTTTTTCCTCGCGCTTTCCGTCTCGTTCTGAGCAACAGGCTGTGGGTTTGGTCCAGCGTTATCTGTTTTGCCCTCCCATTGGGATATTTTCTCCCGAATGCTGGCTGTGCTTTTGAGGCCAGCAGGACTTTTCGTGGCCTTGTTGCACCCCCCCAGGCCATTTTCAACAGGATAAGTGTCGCTCGGCCTCTTGGGACTCAGCATTTCCATGTTCCCAGGGAAGCGATCTACGTTGTCCAGGGATGTCAGGGGGGACTGTGTGTCCACAACCCTGGACAGGTCCGGCCTATTTGACACCACAGATTGAACGCCTTGAAGCTGCACGCCACAGCACTGGAGCCTTCACAGGGTGGAGACAGAAAAAAAGAAATTATTTTATTTTAACTAATTTATGCCCCTGTTAATGATAGTCTTTATACCCCTTAATGTCTGTAGAATTCTACTATATATATTTTTGCCAAAAGTATTAGGACACCTGACTTTTATAGCCATACTGTTCCTTAAACTGTTACCACACAATTGCATGCCATGTTTTTGTTTTTAATGTGGTAGAATTAAGGTTCCCTTTTACTTCAACTAGGAGACCCCAAACCTATTCCCGCATTATTAAACATCTTTTGACCCTTGGCCTTCTCGCTCTACTTCAGTACCTGACTTTACTGACACCGTTGTGGATAAATGGACAAAATCTACACAATCACAATTTGGCTTGGTCATGTGTGTGTGGAGTTTGTATGTTCTCCCCGTGTCTCAGGGGGTTTTTCTCCCGGTTCTCCGGTTTCCCCCGGTCCAAAAACATGCACGGTAAGTTGATTGGCACCTTGGAAAAGGTGTATGAATGTGTGTGTGAATGTGAGTGTGTGTGTGCCCTGCGATGGGTTGGCATTCTATCCAGGGTGTATCCTGCCTTAATGCCCATAGACGCCTGAGATGGGACGGCCGAGGGAAGATCGGATAAAGCGGTAGAAAATGAAATGAAATGATCTACCCAAAAGAATGGAGGGTATTATAACAGCAAGTTAGGACTAAATGTTGTATGAAATTCCAAAAAGCACATGGTCTGGTATCCGCAAAATGTTGTCCTTTAAGTGTGCCGATATACACACTATGAAATGAGGCGGTTTTTAGAGTCTGGGGCGGCATAGTGGTTTCAGATCTGCGCTGTTAGCTGCACAATTTCTAGGTGAAAGCGAAAAAGACTCACAGACACATACATGCAGCTTTCCTTTTGATTAAATATCTCCATAAATATCCATAAACTTGGATTCCAACCAACACAGCACATCCGATTTCAAAGAATTGGAGAAGATGCAAAGGTTTCACTTTCAAAGGACCATTGCACAATATATATATATATATATCAGTTAAATTCATACTAATATGGTGAGACTCTTTCGTTTTAAGAAGCGTGCAGAGGAAAACTAGGTCAAACTCCAAAAAGCCAACAAGATGAAGGCAAGGAAGAAAAAAAAAGAATGGGGAGAGGGAGGGATGGTGTGTGTGTGTGTGTGTGTGTGTGTGTGTGTGTGTGTGTGTGTGTGTGTGTGTGTGTGGTGTGTGTGTGTGTGTGAGGGTTTGTGGGGGTTGTGAAGAGTGAAAGGTGGGGGTGAAAGAGAACAAAAATGACAAGCAGACCAAAAAAGGCCAGGGTGATTGTATCCTTCTTCTTGCTAGAAGGTAATGGACTACTTGTGTAAAAAAAAAAAAAAGAAAGAAAGAAAAAAAGAAGAAGAAGAAGAAGAAGAAGTCCAAGCATGGAGGTTCAAGTGAAAAAAGGTAACATCACCCGCCACCCACGCCCGCACAGAAATCCAAGCCCTTTCCACCAACTGAGCTCGTCACGTTAGCGAAAAAAAGAAAAGGAAATGAAGGAGGAGGTCGGGTCTCTTTAGCTTTTTGCCCTTATTTGTTCAGAATATGGCCTTTACAATGTTACGTTACTTAATGGCATACAGTACTTAAGTAAAGTGAATGATCTCAGTCTACTCAAAGTTCCATCATGCTGAAGGTTTTACAGCCTGTAATAGCATGCTACGGCATTCCACCCCTACTCATTACTCAGCTAAAGGATCGCCTGGAGCTCTAGTTTTGATTTTTAGCACAACACGCTATTAGAAAACTCAAATGACTGTACATAATATCCAGACATACAGTACTACAGGGTGAGGGGTACACAGTCACCGTATATGGTTCTTCACTAATACTACAGTCTTGGAGACATGGTTTTGTAAAGGATGCCTTTATGTGTCATATTATTAAAATTGACCTTCACAGGAACTCAAACATGTTCCAACATGGCAAAAGCCCCTGTGGACAAAGCCAGCTAAGATATGAAGTAGAAGCTCTAAAGTGCCCTGAAGAAAGCGTTGAACCCCACTAAATACCTTTGATGGCATCTATGATGGAATACCGGATCAGGGACTCGTTACCGAATGAGCAGAAATACCACGAATACCCCAAAACCACCCCCAACATTTGGATTTTGAATTTTATATATATATCTTAAAGCTGTCAATCGATTAAAATATGTCATCGTTATTAATCGCACATTAATCGCACGTTTTCAATGTTCCTAACATGTTCCCAATACTCTAATTAACTGTAAAAGATGTTATAATTATATACATTTCTCTCAAAATTTCCCCCTTTAATAAAATGTATATATATATATATATATATATATATATATATATATATATATATATATATATATAATAGCCTTTATTATATTACATTACAGCACAGTGAAATTCTTTTCTTCGCATATCCCAGCTTGATGTTGGTAGCTGGGGGTCAGAGTGCAGGGTCAGCCATGAAACGGCGCCCCTGGAGCACAGAGGATTAAGGGTCTTGCTCAAGGACCCAAGGGCGGCAGCTTGGCCATACCAGGGCTCGAACCCGGATCTTCCGATCAGCAGCCCAGCGCCTTAGACCACTGAGTGAAACCCTCCCAGTGAAACAAACACACACACAAAGATGTGTGTGTATGTGTATGTGTGTGTGTGTGTGTATATAATATATATATACACACTCATGCTCTGGGTTATTGATCACCTTTATTTTAATACATATTTCCATAGACACTCTTTCACTATTTGGATGTGTTCAAGTATTAATGTCCAATTCTTCTATTCTATTCAATTCAGTAATGATAAAAAAAAAAATACATGTAAGCATATTGCGTTATTCCGTACCCGTTGACTGACTGGTAGATGCAGTTCTCTGTGTTTGTACAGAGCAGCAGCGCTCTTCCACCAGTCATGATGCTAGCAGCTGGCATCCTGAAAAGGCAAAGAAAGAAAAGAAACTTAGTTATATCTCATATAACTAATGATATCACCATTCATCCCACACACAAATGTTCAAAATGCAATATTTTTCATTTCTTCATGCAGAACACAAATTAATCTAAAGTTTTTTACTGAATTACTTTGCCTTTCATATATGAAGACCAAAGAAAAGTCCGTCTGGGGTAAATAAAGATTAATCATATCTAGTTTCACTTGAAACATGATATATTATTCACTATTTAATGCTTGTTATAAACTTCTAAATTTAATTCCTGTGAAGAATTCCTGTAACAGTTATCTTCTTCAGAAGTACAAAACATTCAGGCACATATCAATCAGTGTATCACGCAATGGACCATCCAAAAAAAAATAAGGAAAAAAAGGGAAATGTGTTATATGATCATATTGCAGATGTTTGTCACAGAGAACATGTTGGTGAATAATACAGTGGAGTTTTATAACTTTGCCTCCTTCTTCCCTGACTTTGTTACCTGAGAGTGCGGCCACAGGTCTACTGCCATCTTCTGCAGAAAAATAAAGCAGCTTTTTTTGTACGCGTATATTTTATACTGCGGCCAACAGCACTAGCGGGTTATTATTGCTTTTATGACGTAGGCCCTGGGCCGGTGGAAATGTGTACATTTGGGCTGGACTTTGGACATGCCTGGATTAGATGAATCTAATTTCTGGGCTCCCAGGCTTTAATTTTAGCTCGAAATGTTCTCCTGGGTTATCGCAACACTTCAAATAAACACAGATAAGCAGCTCATTATGGGACGTCCCATTTATTCCTGATCGTAATCCGTTGCGTGTCTGTTGCACTTTTATAAAAGAATGGTACGATATTTAGCCCGGAACACATTTCACCTAAATAATCTTTCATCTGGATGCGTCAGGGGCATCGACAAGAGAGGGAAAAAAAGAAAAAACGGCTTGTTTTTGTAAGCCGTCCAAAGCCGTAATGCACGTGAAGCTTCACACTGGGTTTTAAACCAAAATCAGCCACAAGGAAAGAGTGCGAGAGGTGGAGAGAGATGGATCCTGTACCGTCGTAAAAAGAAAAATGTGTCCTCTAAGCAATCTATAGAAAAAAAGGACAGAAAAGTGCTTTATATTTTCTTATGTACATTACAGGACAATGAAATCATTCAAATCTTCGTCCGGGAGGACAGAGGGTTAAAGCCATTGCTCAAGGACCCCTAGAGAGGCAGCTTGGTGATCGCATGGCATGAACCTAATGAGTAACCCAGAGCCATAACCATAACTGGACTATAAATGATTACCTTGGAGGCACACCATCAAAAACAAGCCAACAGGTGATCAACTACAGTTCCTTTGTCTCATAATAAAGTCCTACAGTCCTTGTAAAAGAGAAGGCGTCTCATGATAGCATAAAAGGATGTCACAGAGCACTAAGCGCTTAGCTTCGGAATATGCCGAGCACTCGACACACATGGTACTACTTAATAGGCACTCGACACACATGGTACTACTTAATAGGCAGTGAAACGGGAAGAGCTGTAGGCGTGAGCATGTGTGCTTGTGCAACTGGCCACTACTATTTCCTGCCAAGAGGAAGTATGACATCAGTACAGTAGGCGTGTTATAAGCAAACGATGTGGCGAATTGCTTGTGCTCTGGCCACTACTATTTCCTGCCAAGAGGAAGTATGACATCATACAGGAGGGGGTTATAAGAAAACGATTCGAATTGAATCAACTGCAGGGTCATGTTTCCACTTGAGATAAACACCCATCAGGGACGACATCATGTGAATAACGATGATTATGTCTTTTCATCGTTACACCTGCTTTGGGCGGAACGTTATTAAGCACCAACGAACGTTTTGCCCTTAAAGTTGACGTGTTAGAAGCCGGGCGCAAGTGTAAGGAACGTGAGTGAGCTTGACAAATTGTGATTTGGGGTCTGTGTGGCAGAAGGGGGCGGGGCTGAGAAAGGTAGGAAGGCACATAACTGTGTTCACATCAAATAATCAATTTCAATTAATAATTCCCTCTGGCGTTTGCATGTTCTCCCCGTGTTCTCAGGGAGTTTTTCTCCGGGTAATCCGGTTTCCTCCCGGTCCAAAAACATGCACGGTAGGTTGATTGGCACCTTGGAAAATTGTCCCTAGTGTATGAATGTGTGTGTGTGTGTGTGCCCTGCAATGGGTTGGCATTCCATCCAGGGTGTATCCTGCCTTAATGCCCATAGACACCTGAGATAGGATATAGATTGTATATAGCAGTAGAAGATGAATGAATGAATTCCCTCTGTTTCGGGAATCAGGAATCAGGGAGAGGATAAACAGAGTGTGTGTGTGTGTGTGTGTGTATGTATAGTTGAATATCTAGATAAAAGTGAAACAATAAAAAAGGAAACACAAGTTAACCTGATCCCGTGGTCCTCTCGTACTATAAACCAGGAATATAAAGCAAGCTCTCCCACGATCATGTCCTGCCAAGTCTTGGTGATGCATGTGGGGAGCGAAGGCCGGCCCATGTGGTCCGATCAAACAGATAAACCACTATGGCACAAATTGCTGAAGAAGTTCATGCTCAATGGGTCAAGACGAAGGAAGCAAAAACAAACCAAACAGGTGAAAAGCATGCATATAGCATATATATATATATATATATATATATATATATATATATATATATATATATATATATATATATATATATATATATATATATATATATATGATCATATATATATGATATTTACATATGCAGCATTTGGCAGACACCCTTATCCAGAGCAACTTACTACTGAGCATTAAGGGTCTTGCTCAGGAGGGAGGGGTTGGGGAGGTAGCTCAGTGGTTTAAGGTGCTGGGATACTGATCGGAAGGTTGGGGTTCGAGGACTCACCAGGCTAGGATAAGATAGCCTTTATTGGTCACGTATACATTACTGCACAGTGAAAAACTTTCTTTGCAGGGTGTAGTGCAGGGTCAGCCATGATACGGCGCCCCTGGGGCACAGGGGCCTCAAGGTTTGAGCATCTATTTACATCAAGTTTCAGCATCTATTTACAACCATTTATTTATTTATTTATTTTCGAGTCTTGTTGGACGTGCTGTGCGCAGCCACGGTACCTGTCCTTTTTCCGGAAGCTCTTGGCATTGCTGGAATCCCAGAGGCCGTGAAGGCCCCGCAGCGCCAACTGATTTAGAGTGTGCGCCAAGAACAATATTGAAACCATGCTGCGTGCGGTGTTCTCTGCTTTGGTGTGGCTAAGGAACTTATTTCAAAGGCCTCGCCAGCTTTTTCTGTTTGTTCTTCCCTTTAAAGCCTATTAACAATGCTATGCTATGAAGACTACGAAGACGACCAATTTTATATATATATATATTATATGAAATTATTTCTTCTCTCTTTCGATCATTTTCACCCCCCCCCCCCTCTCTCTCGTTGCATGGTGTCTGACCTTGCGTGCCTAAATGATTTTCAGCTGTGTAAAGAGGTCACTAAAAGCTAGAGGAAGAAATGTAGCCATAGACATATCCTCCTTCTCTTTCTTTCAAACAAAGAGCTAAGACAAGCAAAGAGCAAAGTAAACTCCATGCCCCACTTTCATACCGTTATTGAGATGTTTCTACACAGTGATAACATATAACATTCGGACCGACTCGTTTTAAACCTTGATCTGATGTCTGGAGCTTTATAAGTGCTCCTGAACCCCCCACTATTCCCGGCTGGCGTATAAAAGATCCATGCTGAGGAAGACGTGACACGGGGCAACTTTTGGGCTGGTAAATGTGACCAAGTTTACTGCTCAGTCGCTTTATAGCCTCTGACTGCTTGCAGCGGCTTTAGAAATACGGAAGCCTTTTTCTTTGTCCCGTTCTCCATTGTTTAACGTGACCCTGTAACACACAGCTATTTCCTCAATGATGTGGAGAAAGAGCCAGCCATCTGCTTCAGGCAATAAAAAGTTCCCATTTGCCCTGACCAACCTCATACCTGTCCCACTTCCTGACCAAGCTTCAGCAAAATGATAGCTCTTGCATAAAAACTTGTGTGTGTGTGTGTGTGTGTGTGTGTGTGTGTGTGTGTTTTGTGTGGAGGGGAGGGGGTTGTGGAGACCTAACATTTTCAGACATTTCATTCCACTTCTAGACCATATTTGCTGTTATTATAGCCTCCACTTTTCTTGAAAAGATGTTCTACTGAAAGGTACTGATGCTGATGAGGTAAGGAAACTTAGGGTGCAGTCAGCATTCCGATTCATTCCAAAGACCGTTATAGCAACTTCCAAACCATTTATAGCAGAGTTTCATGGAGCCGGATTTGTGCACAGGGAAATTGTCATGCTGGAACAAGTTTGAGTGTCATGGTTCAAGTGAATGGAAAATCGAATGCTACGACGTTCAAAAACCCTCCCACGCAATTTTGTCCCTCCAACGGTTTCCGTTGGAAAATTACACGTGTCCCAATACTTTTGGCCACACCTTGTATAATCACTAAAGAGGCACCCTAATAAAAAAAACTATAATATTTTTGTGTGATTGATTTTTTTTATTTTGTGAAATGTAATGAATTTGATTTGGAAAATCTTACAAACCAATAAAATAACAACATATATATATATATATATATATATATATATATATATATATAATATATATATATATATATATATATATATATATATATATATATATTATTTTTTATATATATTTTTTTTTTCTTAAAGTTTATTCATATATATATATATATATATATATATATATATATATATATATATATATATATATATATATATATATATATATATTCATTCATCTTCTACCGCTTTATCCGATCTTCCTCGGGTCACGGGGAGCCTGTGCCTATCTCAGGCGTCTATGGGCATTAAGGCAGGATACACCCTGGATGGAATGCCAACCCATCGCAGGGCACACACACACACACACACATTCACACATGCACACACATTCATACACTAGGGACAATTTTCCAAGGTGCCAATCAACCTACCGTGCATGTTTTTGGACCGGGGGAAACCGGAGAACCCGGGGAAAAAAACCCCCTGAGGCACGGGGAGAACATGCAAACTCCACACACACATTCCCGAGACGGGAATCGAACCCGGATCCTGGCGGTGTGAGGCGAACGTGCTAACCACTAAGCCACCGTGCCCCCCTTATATATATATATATATATATATATATATATATATATCTATATATATATATATATATATTATATATATATGTATTATAATGTATATATATATATATATATATATATAATATGTATAATATGGTTACATTTACTGAGGTTTTTTTTCTTTACGATGTTAATATTGCTGTCCATTTACAAATGCACACACACACACACACACATTGTCCATCATTATGCGTCATTACACTTTCCCATTCACGGTGCCCCCCGAAAGCCTATAAACACAAAAGCGACACAAAAGGAGGCTGGCAGTATAATAGCACTCGCAGGCTCTTTAAAAAGTGATAGGCATCAGTTTGTGGACTCTGTCCAAAGTTTGTAGATATTGGTTAGGGTCAGCGCGGGGCCATCACCCTGATAGCAGTTACATAACTTAAGTGTTCACTTCAAACAACAGATCAGTATCAAGGCACTGTCACCGGGGAGGGGGAGGGGTTTTTTGGTACTTTGGTACACATTAAAGGAAGACAAGAGAAATGAAGAATCGCTGGAGGCTATTCATTACGAGGATAAACCCAAACAAAAACAAAAAAGAAGGGGGCGGTTAAGAATTATACAATTAATTTTAGTAGTTAGTTTTGTGTTTCCTGCGTGTTTCCTGACAAAAGATGTCAGTGATTGTGCGAGCAGTTTACGAATTAAAGTGCTATATTGATCCTTATTTTATCCTTATTATAGTATTATATTCTTTTAGAAATGCATAAAAGCAAGGAGTGTGTTTGTGGTGTGTTAATGCACATGTCTGTGCGAGCCATCTGTGTTTTATCTTGAATCCCCCGATGCAAAGGAAAGTCGAAAAGAACCTCCTTCTTTTCCAACTCTCTGTTCTGCTTTGGACAATAGAAGCCAAACCCTGGATAGTAGGAGTATTCTAAACACACACACACACACACAATCACAAGCCAGGGGCCAGGGGCCAGGTCAAAGGTGAGCTCTTTCCTTTTACAACCGCAGGACGTCCAGAAAAATACACACACCCGTAATAATAATAACAACACATCCGGTGTGCATAAATGCTTCTATGCAGATGAGTTCAGTGTCTTTAGCTCTGCTAAAGCTGTTATTAAACAAAACATTTAGGTGATTTGTCAGTTTGCATAGGAATGACTGCGGGTGAAAGATTGAGGTTTGCTGTTCTGAAAGTTTAAGCAGCCAGATTTCCCTCTCTTTCTCTCTCTATCTATCTATTTGGCCTTCCTCCTCCTCCTACTCCTCCTCCTCCCGCTAACAGCTGCTTCTCATAAAGCCTGTCCACAGCGGCCAGCCTTGTAGGACCCACTAAAGGCATGACATCATACTCGCTGCACCTCTCCATTACAGAAACCATGTGAGAGAACGAGGGATGAATCTTTTGCTTGCCGCATACCTAAAATACGCTCGACGCGACGAGCGCTATCTATCGTATTTGGCAACACACAGATGTAATTACAGATACTTTGGATTCGACCCCGGATTTAAGGCAAAACATGAGGATTCGATGCTTTGTCACGAAAAACAACTCATTTTAACGTTTGTGTTTTGTTTGTGAGCTGACTTGTGTATTTAATCCTCTTCTCTTTTTTTTGCTAATTCATTTTCTCCACAATCCGTTTTTTTTTTTTTTACGCACCGCTAACCAAGTAGAAAAGACATCCACCGAAGCGCTGCGTGCGAAAGAGTGTGGAGTGTGCGTCTGTTCTCCTGCACTGGTGGAGGCACTCGACGGGGGACTAACTTTCACCCAGTGCCTCCGCGTTCACTGGAGTCACATTCCACCAATTTCTAGCAGATTGACTGAGTGTGTGTGTGTGTGTGTGTGTGTGTGTGTGTGTGTGTGTGAGAAAGAACGAGAGGTGTTTCTGCACATGTGGATGAGTTGTCATGTGATTCATATTTCCCGCTATGCTGTAATGTTGTGCTTTGAATTAGCGTATATCCTTAGTGTTTGCTTCATGTCGTTTTTTCGACACACTTTTATACCTTCATTTGACTTCTATATCATCATTTGTTACCTGTTAAAACACATACGCAAAACTAACACACACACACACACACAGGGAGACCCCTAGTAGTGCTATTGTTAGCAAAGGATGCATATCAGACAGGAATATACACCAGACACACTACATCCAGTACTTCTTGATTCAGTAATACATTTATGTTTCCATGTTTGTGTCCATTGTGGTCTATTGTCTATTTGTGGCCAAATTGTTAACCCCCAAATTTAGCCGACTACAAATACAGGCGTAAGGAAAAGTTAGCGTTTCCTGCGAAAGCATGACCGTGGCATCATCGAGACAAAGAGAAGGATAGTCTCAGGAAGGGAAGAAAAGCAGGATGGAATATCCTGCCTTCACTACACACCCATTTGTGTCCTAAAGTGAGTGAGAAAATATTCTCTGGTCGGTCCCTGTGGAACAACGGGTCAAAAAAGAAGAAGAGGAAGTCTTTAGTCCCAGACTCGGTCCATCTGTCTGTCAGTGATGAACAATAGAGCGGGCTATTGTCGAGCAAGCCGCCGTCAAAGACAAAGCAGCCGTTTTTCAACACTCGTTATTACGCAGCGCATTTCGAAAAGGAAAGGTGGGACGAAAAAAAAAACGTAAAAAAGTATGAGCTTTGCTCTTTTGTGGAGCTGAAAAACAAATGTGAAACAAAATGAAAAACAAAAAGAAAGAGAGCGATTTTCTTGTCTTATATTTAACCCCGAAAGATTTTCTGCATTGTTGTTGCCAGGGAATGCGCTGAAATAATGAAATATTTCCACAGATCCCAGATTTGAGCGGCGCATTCTCCACTTTAAGCTGCTTAATCTCATGCAGGGAAAGACTGCACTCGATTTCAGCCGCAGGCTTCATCAAGCTATCTTTCAATTGTCATTTAATCATTCTTATTGTGTTTGAAGGTGGGCAGAGACATTAGTCCGAGCACAGAATACAGAGAGGGAAAAAAAAAAACAAATAGCAATGTAACTGATGGAGATTTCAAAGCTATTTCTTATTGGACGTCTGTGTTGTTGGACGTGCATTGTGTTTTGAAGAGATATGACAGTTTAATGGATATTTCCAAAATGATATAAAGTCTATCCGTTGGAAAAAAACGACTCGTGTGAGTGTATGTGAGCTAGTGGAGGGTGTTCTATACGTCTGCGGACGGCTTCGAGTTCGCCGTCCTTTCCTAACCTGTCCTGAGGGAAACGTTATTTTATGAAATGCACTTCAATGCTCACTCAAATATATTTGCCCCAAGAGAAAAGAACCCAGAAATGGCTACAGGAGATCCTTGGAAACCACTATTTATCTGTTTACTCGTTGGCTTTTGTCCGTTTTTTTTTTTGGCACCCTAGGCAAGATTCCTATTGCCCCTCCCCCTACAATGCTCCGCCCCCATACCATACAAATCATTCACAACCTTCCTTGCAACTTTGCCTGAAATTGTGGCACCCTGACACGGTAGCCTTACCACCCCCCCACCTGCACCCCCACCGAGCTAGTGGTCGACTACGGTCAATCCAATTAATTGCCTACCATGTCACTGTAATCTGTCCCAGGAACAGTTGACACACAGCTGGACAACTGACCCCAAATGGGATGCCAATAGCGTTCAAGACAGTCCACACAAATAGTCATACACTCTTATACATAGGCAGGGTATCCTCACCAAAATGTATGTCAGTAGTGGTCCCGTCACACTGGACCACTACCAACAAATGTACTATATTCAGTTCCTTCCAGTCAGTGTACCATTTTTGTTGGCCAGTTCTAATCTTATAACATACGTCAATATCATCATCACGTCATCTTATAACTTAAATCAATATATCAATTAGTATTTAAGCTGTATAGTCTCGTATAGTATATATATTGTCTTGCACAGTTTGTCGGACATAAGATTCTGATTGTATAGTCTGTATTGTCTTGTATAGTATGTATTGTGTTGTAAAGTCCTGTCTGTAAGTTAAATGTATAGTGTGATACGTTTCTGTACTTTTGAGAGTCATCAACAGCTGAAAAACAAATTCCTTGTGTGTGTAAACACACACAAACACACTTGGCCAATAAGACAAATCTTATTCTGATCAATCTGTTCATCCATCCTTCTTCCAGATCATTTTGCAGATACTCTCACACGCTCATTTAGACAGTAATGACAATTTGGATGTGAATATATATATATATATATATATATATATATATATATATATATATATATATATATATAGTTAGGGAAAGAATACAGTTGACATGTGCATATGAATAATGTGATGCCAGTTTGCACAAAAACAACTAAGTAAGTAAACATGTTGCTATTTGACACTATGAAGAGTTTTACTGGTTTTTCAGATTACTACAGGAATCGGTTACATAACTGGGATTGCAGCTCGATATGACCATCATGCCATTTCTTTTCCCCCATTTCCATGTGCCTGCTCGCTGCTTTTCCCCCCGTGCGCTGACTCTGTGCCAGTGCTCCAGTTACCCTTCCTGTTTTCCCTCACGCTTCTGCGGTTCCGCCTGACCATTCCCACCGGCATTCCTGCTCCCAGCCCAGTGCTCAAAAGCGCAGACAGATTCCTACAATTCCCTGCAGTATTCCCACAGGAGTGCAAGCGTGGCGAGAGCTTGGGAAAGTGCTCTTCCGGAGTCAAGGATCCACCAAATCAACAGACAGTTTTGTTTTTTGTTGTTGTTTTTTTTTTGCTCTCTGTTTACTCCCTTCCTAACCAAACCCCGTTCTCAAAAATCAACAGGCAGAGTGATAAAAACTATTTTAATTTCGAAGCTTTATCTGAGAGTCGCAACTGCCCATGGAAAGCGATAAAAGTACATCAAATATGTTTAATAGGACTTAAAAAAAACGTATGGACTCATTTTTCGTGTCAAGCATAGAGGCATAGGAGGATAGCTGAACGGTTTCGAAGACCACCAGGAGAAATCTTCCACAGCGACCGTGATTCCACAGCTCTGATAATTGTCATGATATTGAGCAAATCCATCATATTAAGACCACACAAAACAAATCAACAACTGCCGGCAATCTTTACTTATTAGCAGTGTTGTTAAGGTTACTTTGGAAATGTAATAGATTACAGATTACAAATGACCCTATTCGAAATGTAATAAGTGTAGTGTAACTTTTTAATGACTTTATAAAAGTAAAGTAACTTGATTACAATTGATTACTTGTGGATCAGTTTCATTTGTCCACTAGGTGGAACTTTAATTTAGCATTCTAAGAAAAAAAATCAGGTTCTATTTTTCGAAACGAAACCACAGCAGATCCAAATCCGGTTTCAGTTGAAAATCATGGCGTAGTCTAAAGCACTGATTTTACATGAAATAGTAAACCAATTTGTACTCGTTAACATTTTCATTCATTCATTCATTCATTCATTCATTCATTCATCTTCTACCGCTTTATCCGATCTTCCCTCGTGTCACTGGGACCCTCGCCTATCTCAGGCGTCTATGGGCATTAAGGCAGGATACACCCTGGATGGAATATCAACCCATCACACACACACACACAAACACACATTCATACACTAGGGACAATTTTCCAAGGTGCCAATCAACCTACCGTGCATGTTTTTGGACTGGGGAGGAAACCGGAGAACCCGGAGAAAAAAAACCCTGAGGCACGGGGAGAACATGCAAACTCACACACATGGCCGAGACGCGAATCGAACCCGGACCCTGGAGGTGTGAGGCGACCGTGCTAACCACTAAGCCACCGTGCCCCCCGTTAACATTTTCATAAGTAACTTATTTAATTACATGCTTTTCCTCAGTAAGTGTAACAAATTACTGTTACTTGTAACTAATTTACGTAACGCCGTTACATGTAACTAGTTACTCTTCAACACTGCTTGTTAGTTTACATAATTGGACTGGAAGCCAAAACCTGGGGTGGGAATCCACTACATCAACATAAAAGATGAAGACGCTCGCTAACAGGGTTATGGAAGTGAAGTCTTTGACCATGAGATAGTTCAAGGACCCCATGATTTGAACCCACTAACCCAAACTATGAAAATGCACTAATATTATTCTTATCCAGGCTTCTGACCCCCCCCCATACACAACAATGAAAAGAACAAATGTTTGGTTTGGAGATATAAACCGTATTATTTACAATCATAGAGCTGCTTTTCTGAGGAGAAATACCTTTCTAACTGTGACAGAAGTTTGATACAGTGCTTTAACCACCCGTCCGGTCGCCAATACATTTGGTTCGATCTAACATTCGTCGCTCCGACTGTCATCATGGCCATATATGGAGTGGAGCTTTACATCCACTACTTCTCACTATAGAAAACAAACTTCATCTACTGCCACTTCCTCTCCCCCTTCTTTCTCATCCTGGGTTTAAAAAAAAAAGAGAAGAAAAAAGAGAAGAAAAAAAAAAAAAAAACAGCTCTACAAAGTGCACTGAACCTTGACAGGGCCCATGTCAGAGCAGCAGCTTGCAAGCACGGCACCAGCGGCAGCAGGGGGTGGGAGAGGGAGTGGGGCTGAAGGAGGAAGGGAATGGAAGAAGTATGTATGTGTGTGTGTGTGTGTGTGTGAGAAGGAAGGGGGCGGGCAGTGACCACAGCATCTGTGCTCCGTTCCCAACCACTGCAGCACAAAAGGCAGAGAGAACCTCGCCGGAATCCTGAGCAGCCAGAAATTCCCTCACCAGCAGAACGCATTCTGTAAGTGCTGCCACGGAGACGCTGTGAAAGACACTCGGGGTCTGAAGTCGCTTTTTTTATATAAAAGACGCCCAGTACTTTTTCACCGTTAAATCCTAGGATTGAGCGCCGGGACAAGATCCACGTCTGGATTAAAGCATTTTGATCCTGTTTGTCAGTTAATAGATGCTTGATGGGGGGTTTGGCATTCATCAAGAAGGACAGGAATAATACAGAAAGTCATGCACGCTTACAAACACACACACACACACACACACACACACACACACACACACACACACACTCACAATGTCCTGAAATTGCACTTAAGAAACCTGAATAATCACATGGCACTCAAATAACTAGATTAATCATGTTAATAGTATGTGATAAATAAAGCCATGTGGCTACAATTAATAAAAAAATACGCATTTTGAAGGGAGATTACATGATGGAATGAATAAATCACATGAAACAAAAATCACTACGCCATGCAAATGAATGATTTGTGTGTGTGGAGAAAGTCCCCTCAAAAAAATTCAAATAGAAACAATTTACTTAAATGAATTGTAACCATATATGAAATCTTCTTTTATATATATATATATATATATATATATATATATATATATATATATATATATACTTCTTTTAGGTACCTATAATGTCTTATAATGTCTTTAATAGAGTGTAGAGATTCGTTATTAAGGTTCAAACATCCCATTAACACATCAACTAGGATGATGATGCTTTGTTTTTAAAACCTGTATCCATCTTTGAGTTGTGATAAGATCCGTGTAATCCGCCCTTCCTCTAAAACAGGCCCGTTCACAGCAGACTCAAAGGTGACCAGTCCAAATTCCTTTCAACGCGCACACTGGTTTTTACTGCCATACACAACTCATCCCGCTGTCGAAAAATCCTCTTTGAAACATTCTCGACCACCTGGAGATCCGAAGCGTAATAAACAGTGTCCCTGGACTGTAATTGCATGCTTGGTAACTCAGGCCTATAACATGCTGGAGAGGTGAGTCTGAGACTCGTGTCAGTATGAGTCAGAGGCTGCGTGACTGGTCCTCTGGAAACAGCTCCGGAAATACTCATTCAAAGTCTTTTTTTTTAAGAAAAGTGTGGCACTGTGTGTATAAACACTGCAAACTGGACACGGATTTACGTCTCGGACAGTAAACGACAGCGATGGCGCAGAAAATAGCGTTATATTATTCGATTCAATAAATGACATCATTTTCAATTCAATTATGGTTCCATATGGGAATTGATCCCACATGGAATGTCTTATTTCGTCGAATATCCTAGCAATGAAGGTAAAGGCATGGGGTCAGAGCACAGAGTTATACACGGGCCCAAGCGGTGCAGCTTGACGATGCAGAGTACACACACACACACACACACACACACACACATGCACATGCACATGCACACAACACAGGCTTCATGCCTTTAAAACACATGTAATTGCGAGGGTAACGGGAGTCCTAAATGCTGCTTGTCGCAAGTTATCTTTGCTCCAGCTGCTCTGTTTACCACCTCCCGTTTTCACTCCGTCCTCTTTTGAGTGGAGCAGTGAAGAGAGACCATTGTTCTGTTGCTTCAAATGACTCGCCTCACTTATCCAATTACCCACTTCTCTATCTGTGCTGTCTCTCCCTGCCTGCACTGGAATGCACCTATTTAACACACACACACCTCTCTCTCTCTCTCTCTCTCTCTCTCTCTCTCTCTCTCTCTCTCTCTCTCTCTCTCTCCTCTCCCTCTCTTCCTCAGTCTGCAGAAACACCTCTCTGTGAACCCCGTCTGCTACCCAGGGTCTGAATGGAGCAGAGTATCTTCCCTTGCTCAATACTCACAATACTTCCAGCCCGAGTGTTGATTATTAGAAAAGTGCTTTCTTATCAAACACACACACACACACACACACACACACACACACACACACACACACACACACACACACACATAGGCAGCTGTACCTGGCTTGGTTGGTTGAGCCCTGCAGAAGCGCTCTTGTAGTGGTCTTTCATTTTGTGAAACCTGACACTACTGAGCACGCCAACATCCACTCTGAGATTCCTCCTAGAGCAGCCAGTCCCTCTTCTTCTTCTTCTTCTTCTTCCTCTCTTTACTTTTCTTGATCTTCTTCTGTTCCTCCGGATGGCCCTCGAGGCTTTCTCTCCCTCCACCAAGTAGTTGTGCTACGAGAAAGCAACAATAAACTAAAAAAAAAAAAAAAAAGAAAAAGAAAAAACTCCACCAACTTCAGCACAGGCAACCTTATCTCTCCCGCTCTCTTGCCTTCTTCTTCCTCTGTCTCTCTCTCTCTCTCTCTCTCTTTCTCCCTCCCTCATGCACTTACTCTGCACTTTTCCCACCCCTCCCTCCTCTCTCTCTCTCTCTTACCGAGACCCCCTTCCCATTCTATCCCTCTTTCTCTCCTTCTTTCCCTCCTCCCATTTCCCATCATCCCTCCACCCCCTACTGCTGAACTAATCTGCAGCTGGCTGAGTGATTGGAGGTCTGGTCGTCTTGGTGATGAAGTGTCCTGTTTTAGCCACAGAAGAAAGCAAAGTCGAAGGGGCACGAATCAAGTACACATATATATATATATATATATCAAAGATATAAGAAAGTTTGACTCTCTGCTCTGCTAAACATAGAGCTTTTTTTTTCTTTTTTTTTAATATCTCCCCTCTTTGGGACTATGAGGTGCATCAGCCATGAATTATTTACAATAACTTCATTTGCCCATTGAATATTAATGTTTCTTCTACTTTGACACGACATGAAGCTTGCGCTTAGGAGCATGAATAATCGCACGGCATTCACATAACTAGATTAATCATGTTAATAGCATGCGATCATCTTTATTTGTTGGTTAAAAGATCGCTTTGTTGCTTTGACCAACTTCTTTGTCTCATTCCGTGTTGAGTGTTGAAGAGGCCGTCGTGTTTGATGGTTAATGCAGTGTTGAGGTGTACAATTTGATTTTGTATTTTAGGAAGTAACACCTCACATTTTATTTATTTATTTAGTTTAATATGAGTGTTTAGGACTTTGCATCTTAAAAGCTTACGTTCAATATGAGACTCATTTTCCATATATATATATATATATATATATATATATATATATATATATATATATATATATATATATATATATATATAGTCTAAGTCTTTTTGAAGAATAGCCTTTATTTATCACATATACATTACAGCACAGTGAAATTCTTTCTTGTTTGTTTGACCCCTTTTTGGGGTCAGAGCGCAGGGTCAGCCATGATACAGTGCCCCCTGGAGCACAGAGAGAGTTAAGGGCCTTGATCAACCTTCTGATCAGTAGCCCAACGCCTTAGGCGGCTGAGCTACACCCCTTCCCCCTTTGGAGATTGTAATTTTTGTCCATTTTCCTTTCCAAAACAGGTTCAGGTGAATCGGATTGGATGGAGAACGTCTCCAGTCTGAAACATCACTAAATGAAATCATCTTTGGGTCTCGTTTAAAAGAGGACCGATATTGTTTTTTTTCTAACTAAGAACCAATAATGAAGAGTTCATTCATTCATTCATCTTCTACCGCTTTATCCGATCTTCCATCGGGTCACGGGGAGCCTGTGCCTATCTCAGGCGTCTATGGGCATTAAGGCAGGATACACCCTGGATGGAATGCCAACCCATCGCAGGGCACACACACACACACATTCACGCACACATTCATTCACTACACTAGGGACAATTTTCCAAGGTGCCAATCAACCTACCGTGCATGTTTTTGGACCGGGGAGGAAACCGGAGAACCCGGAGAAAAAAACCCCCTGAGGCACGGGGAGAACATGCAAACTCCACACACACACATTCCCGAGACGGGAATCGAACCCGGATCCTGGCGGTGTGAGGCGAACGTGCTAACCACTAAGCCACCGTGCCCCGCTATAATGAAGAGTTATATCTCGTTAAAGAGCATTTAAATGAGCATTTTTTTCACACACACACACACACACACACACACACACACACACACACACACACACACACACACACACACACACTACACACACACACACACACACACACACACACACACACACACACACACACACACACACACACACACACACACACACACACACACCCCCAAGACACACACACACACACACATATATATATATATATAAACTAAAGAACTTTTTAGATATACTTCAATTATATTCTTGTAAAAGAAGAATAAGACAGAGCCGTCTTTAACCCCCCCCCCCCCCCCCCCCCCCCCCCCCCCCCCCCCCCCCCCCCCCCCCCCCCCCCCCCCCCTCCCCCCCCCCCCCCAAAAAAAAAAAAAATTTCCCCCCCCCCCCCCCCCCCCCCCCCCCCACCCCCCCCCCCCCCCCCCCCCCCCCCCCCCCCCCCCCCCCCCCCCCCCCCCCACCCCCCCCCCCCCCCCCCCCCCCCCCCCCCCCCCCCCCCCCCCCCCCCCCCCCCCCCCCCCCCCCCCCCCCCCCCCCCCCCCCCCCCCCCCCCCCCCCCCCCCCCCCCCCCCCCCTTCCCCCCCCCACCCCCCCCCCCTCCCCCCACCCCCCCCCCCACCCCCCCCCCCCCCCCCCCCCCCCCCCCCCCCCCCCCCCCCCCCCCCCCCCCCCCCCCCCCCCCCCCCCCCCCCCCCCCCCCCCCCCCCCACCCCCCCCCCCCCCCCCCCCCCCCCCCCCCCCCCCCCCCCCCCCCCCCCACCTCCCCCCCCCCCCCCCCCCCCCCAAAAAAAACCCCCCCCAAACAAAAACCCCCCCCCCCCCCCAATAACCCCCCCCCCCCCCCCCCCCCCCCCCCACCCCCCCCCCCCCCCCCCCCCCCCCCCCCCCACCCCCCCCCCCACCCTACCCCCCCCCCCCCCCCCATTAAAAGGAATATAAAAGGAAATCTGTTTTTGCAGCTAAAGTTCATTAAGATTTTGATTCCTTTCTGTTATAAGAGTATAGTGAGCATCAAAAACAGGCATACAGTAAATAATTCAGATGCATTTCAAACTTAAAAACAGCAATAACGTATTGAAAAGTGGTCTCCATGTGGGATATGGG
>JACRUU010000021.1:7640876-7653376 GCA_030449085.1 Kryptopterus vitreolus
ATTTCGATGCTTTCAAAACATGTCGAAAGAGATTTACATACAATTTGATGTCTATAATAAAATGGGAACATGTGGAATATTGGCTGTAAACAAAAAAACAACAACATCACACTACGTCACAGGCAATGTGGTGCTTGTTGTTTGCTTCTGGTTATTTTGTGTATTCCGTGCATTTAATCCTCGGTTTTATTGCACTTGTAGAAGTTTGAGTGAACCGAGTTTCCTCCTGACGCGGAACACAATTTCACCCTCCTGCCAAACTTATCCGGACGCATTTCAAGGAAGCACATGGGGGAGAGATTGCGGATGAATGAAGGCAAACAAGGGGCGTTCCGGGCTGAATTGGTGCTGTATAATGCGTCGTGGCGGCTAGCGGAATAGTTCATATGGGACACATTGGGTTTTATCGATCAGTTATGTTGAGCGTCTATAGCCCGGTGTTGCTTGTATACAATAGATGATACACCTTATAGGTCATATTCATCGGTGTGGCTGATTGCGCATGCGTCGGTATACAAGCTTTAACGATGATGCAGTGTAATAACGTGGACCGGTTATTAATGCAGTATAACCATAGGAGCCTTATCTCTGTAGCCAAGTGTAGCTCAAATGTCATATTTGCACCTCTGTATATAACTGACTGATGCCAAGGACCTAGAGTGTCCAAAATGTCTGCATTTTGCACTAAGGTTGCTTTACGAAGCTTCAGGTTCACCATTCGAAGAGTCTCCATTCGATTCGTCCCGTCCAGAGCTTTGTTTGTAAACAGGAAGCGGATTCTTTCTCAAGTCCCCAAGGTGGCGTTGTGGTGTTGGGCGGCAGGTGGGATTACACACGCCTCGGCCCATGCGGCAGTGCTTCCCCTGAGAACCGCTCCGAAAAAGTCCCTTGCCAGAGTGCAGGTGCACAGATTGACTTTCGTGTTCAGGTTGGGCATTCGTGCCTTCATCCTCCTGCTGAAATTCAGCCCGCTGTTGCTTCTGTACCCTCTGAGCTTGCTCTCCAAGCACTGGAACCAATGCTGGCTCGACGCCCTCCTCTGGGTCACCGAGACGTCCGGACCGACGTTTATCAAACTGGGCCAGTGGGCCAGTACACGACGGGACATCTTCTCCCAGGAGTTCTGTGATCGCTTCTCTCGCCTCCACGTCCGGGTGCAACCGCATTCCTGGGCGCACACTAAGCAATGTCTGACGCGAGCCTTTGGAGAAGAATGGAGGCAGCTCTTCGTCTTTGACGACAAGGAGCCCGTGGGCTCGGGTTGTGTGGCACAGGTGTATCGGGCCAAAGCTCGGGTGGCAAGCATTAAAGACCCAGCATTCCAGCAGCTGGTAGAGGGACTTGAAAAGGACGACCTTCTGGAAGCCTGGGAGGTTCCTGGGTTGGGGAGCATTTTGGGTTATTTACGAGGGACCGAGAACGGAAACAATAAGGAGAATAACATGGACGGAGGTTCTTCTGAGCTTCAAAGTGAAGAGGATAAGGGGATCATCCCAGTAGCAATTAAGGTACTGTAGCTTCTGAACGATAAAGCGTCATATAATTTCGTTATCGCATGGAAACATCGTTCCTACGTTTTTTTTCAGGTGCTTCATCCTGGCATCAGGAGGCAGGTTCAGATAGACCTGATTCTCATGAAAGCAGGCAGCGTACTCATCAGCTGCTTACCCGGCCTCAAGTGGCTCAGCCTCCCGGAAATCGTGGATGAATTTGAGAAGCTCATGACTAAGCAGGTAATTTGTGCATTCACCACATGCGCTCACGAAACCCCGGCTTTCATTCGTTCATATATTTATTGATAAAACTCGCAGATAGACCTTCGTTTCGAAGCCACGAACATGGAGAAGTTCAAGATCAACTTCAAGGACTTGGAATACATCAGGTTTCCGACCCCACTGCGGCCGTTTGTCACGAGTACCGTCCTGGTAGAAACGTTCGAGGTCAGACAGTGGATTTGCACTTTGTGTATGCATGTGTGTTTTTTTTTCTTCTTGTTTTTACTCCTTAGACTTCTAATGTTTTGTTTTTTTTTGTTTTTATTTATGTAAGGAGGGCGAACTCATTTCAAACTACCTTAAATCGGATGTTTCTGTGGCTGTGAAACAGAGAATTGCCAGCATGGGGGTGGACACGCTGCTGAAAATGGTGTGAGGATAAAAGTTACTTGCATATAATACAGGCTTCACTAGCCATAATGATTAGTTTATTAAAATTTTATAAGTGTGTGTGTGTGTGTGTGTGTGTGTGTGTGTATATATATGTGTGTGTGTGTTTGTGTGGGGCCCCTGGACCAGAAGATCGCAGGTTCAGATCTCGCCACTAGTGGGCCCTTGAGCAAGGCCCTTAACCCACAATTGCTCAGTTGTAAGTCGCTCTGGAAAAGAGTGTCTGGTAAATGCTGTAAATGTAAATCTGTATATCTATCTATATGTGTGTGTGTGTGTGTGTGCGTGTAGATGTGTGTCCTATATTCTCTGCTTTCTTAATAATGTAATTTGCGTTGCAGTGTTTGTGTTTTTTGTGCAGGTGTTTGTGGATAACTTTGTCCACGGGGACCTCCATCCAGGGAATATCCTTGTTCAGGGGGCCTCGGGCACGGACAAAGCAACCCTGACAGATCTGTGGGACACGGTGTTGGTAAGCATGAGACCTTCCCCTCCTCCCATACAGCTGGTTCTGCTGGACGCAGGAATCGTAGCCCATCTGAGCGAAGAAGACCTGCGTAACCTGAGAGCCGTCTTTACTGCCGTCGTTCTCCAGCAGGTACCCATGAACGAGGCTTTATATAGATTAGGGACAATTTGCCTGTTGTGTACTAATTGTAATGTCTCCATGCATGTTAGGGGGAGCGGGTTGCAGAGCTCATCCTACACCATGCCAGGGCCAACGAATGCCAGGATGTGGCACTCTTCAAAAAGGAAATGGCTGAACTGGTCAACCTTGCTGTGAGTGAGACGCTGTCTCTGGGGAAGGTACATGCGCTACACGCACGTCTCACGTCGGTGTTTCTTTAGTAGAGCCGAATGTTGATGAATGCTTTTGCTTTGTAATTCTGTAAAGGTCCAGGTGGCAGAGCTGCTGTCGCGAGTGTTCAGTTTACTAATACATCACAAGGTACGTGAAAGGTCTACGTTAAAAACACACAGGCACAGTGTTATAGTCTTCCAGTGAGGACTCAGTTCCGTCAATGTGGTCATTCGCTTATATTTAAATAGAATAAAATGTTTTACAAAAATTTATAAAATGCATACAGTATGCATATAATCTAAATTGGTTAAAGTGACCAAGGAAGGAGAACGAATCAGCATGACGCACAATTGTTTATATGTTTATATATAATGTGTATGTGTGCGATAGATAGATAGATAAATAGATCGATCGATCAATAAATCAAGTCAAATACCATTGCGGTTTTTTAAGCATGAATTAACATAAAACGAAGCCCTGAAACGAGGTAAGTTTTCCCAGTGCATATAAAAACATCAAATGCATGCAAACAGTCTGTTCTTTCCTTCATAAAAAAAAAAATGCAGTTTTTTTATTAAAATTTTCCCCCCAATGTCTTTTTGGAATCAGGTTTGTACTTGGAGTATGAAATCGATGCTGCTTTTAGTCTGCTACAGTTAATACACATGTATGAGAACGTTAGATGAGGTGTAGCTGAATTCCTCTCTTGATCCTGACAGCATGCATTGTGCTGAAACGTCCTTGTTTACATGTTGCTCGTTGTGTTTGCAGGTGAAGCTGGAGAGCAACTTTGCTTCCATTGTGTTTGCCATCATGGTCCTGGAAGGCTTGGGTAGATCGTTGGACCCCAATTTGGACCTACTGAAAAGTGCCAAACCTCTGCTGTTAAAGACCTGCACATCTTTTCTTTCCTGAACTCTTTATACACTGTTATGCACATTTAGATCCGGTGTCTGAGTGTAGCCCGGAATCTTTTTTTTTCCCCCTTCCCCTTCAAGAAAACTTCATGTGTACTTCTCAGTCTTTCAGGACACTATAGTGAAGCCTGGGGCTGTTGTTTTTTTTTTCAGAGTAATTCTCACATCGTCATGAGACCTCATCATCATCCTGCCTGCCAGGAAACACTGCTAACACATATCTAAGAGCTTCAGGAATGATCTGATGGCATTCATGTTTTAAAGCCGATCTGAAATGGACAGTGAGGGCTGGAAATGCAAAGTGAGCTCCATAAATTGTACCGCTATCAATAAACTGTATGTATTTTATTTTTAATTCCGCCTTGATTTTGTTCTTAAAATTAAAATAAAATTTGGAGGTATTTTACTGATATCTGATTTTCAGTGGCGTCATTTGGCAGACACGTTTATCCAAACGGAGTAGTTTTGGGTTAATTCCTTGCTGAAGGGCCCAGCAGGGGAACATTAGTAGTTCACATGGATTTTTTTTTAAATCCTGAAAACCCTGTTTCATAATCAACATAATCATCTTTATAAACCAAAGCATGTACATGTACAGTGCATTGCAAATGTATTTATACCCCTTAAATATGAACACATTTTGTTGTATTATAGCTATAAACTTAAATGTGTGTCTAGAGATTTTGTCTTTTTTTTTTAATAAATAACCTGAAAAAAATGTGTATATGTGTTCAGCCCCCTTTACTTTTATACCCATAAATAAAATCAAGTGCCTTCAGATATCATTAATTAGAGTCTATCTGTGTGTATTAAATCCCATTATAATCACAGCTGTTCCATGAAGGCTTCAGAGGACATTCATTAGAGAACATTAGTGAACAAAGTGCATCATGAAGATTAAAGAACACACCAGACAGGTCAGGAAGAAAGTTGTGGAAAAGTAGTTTAATCTCTTAGTCGGGCTCTCCACCAATCTGGCTATTGAGGAAGAGTTGCAAGAAGTCAAGAAAAATTGTTGACAAAAAAAGGATAGGTAGCAGTTTAACACAAGTCATGTAGAGGACACAGCAAACATGTGGAAGAAGGTGCTGTGGACAGAAAAAAGTAACTTTTTGGCCTACATGCAAAATATTATGTGTGGCAGAAACCTAACCCTACACATTAGATGAACAATACCATTCCCACTGTGAAACATGGTGGTGGCAGCATTATGATGTGGGGATGCTTTCCTTCAGCACGGACAGCCAGAGCTACAATGGAATGGTTGAGAATCTTTGACAAGACTTGAAAATTGATGTTCACATTCTCCATCCATTCGGACTTAACTCGAGCTGTTGTGCAAAGAAAAATGATCTCTAGATGTGCAGAGCCGGTAGAGACTTACAAAAAGAGTTGTAGCTGTAATTGCAGTGAAAGGTGGTACGACAAAGAATTTAATACATATTTTAATGATCAAAAATCTTTCACATCATATATGATTTTTCTTGCCCTTTACAATTAGGCGATACTTTGTGTGGGTCAATCATATAAAATCCAAATAAAAAACATTTAGTTATAAAGTCACAAAATGTAAAAGTTTTCTGGGGTATAAATACTTTTGCAATGCACTGTATATAGCTTTTTTTTGCCTCATTTAGTATTCGTTATTATATGTAATTATGTTCATGTAGTGTCACTTATCTATGATTTTTTTTTCTCTAGGTGACTCAAAAATCTGAATGTATGTTTTATGATCTGAGGTAAAATTAGAATAGTCATGCTGTATTTGTTATTGGGAACACTGACATTTAGTGCCTTCTACAATGTAAAGGTGCTACTTCTGTTCATTCATTCATCTTTTGCCTCTTTATCCGATCTTCCCTCGGGTCACGCGGAGCCTGTGTCTATCTCAGGCGTCTATGGGCATTAAGGCAGGATACACCCTGGATGGAATGCCAACCCATCATAGGACACACACACACACACACATTCACACACACATTTATACACTAGGGACAATTTTCCAAGGTGCCAATCAACATACTGTGCATGTTTTTGGACCGGGACGAAACCGGAGAACCCGGAGAAAAACCCCCTGAGGCACGGGGAGAACATGCACACATGGCCGAGACAGGAATCGAACCCGGACCCTGGTGGTGTGAGGCAAATGTACTAACCACTAAGACACCGTGCCCCACTACTTCTGTTAGTGTATGATAATATGTAAGGATTACAGCTCAGAGAGAAAATCCTCTCATGTAATAGAACAGATTGAGAGTAGAGAGAGATTTTGCCAATAGGCTGGTGGAACATGCTGAGTAATATGCAGCTACACTAAAACTCAGTAGATACTATGTTTACTTGTTTATTTATTAATTTTATGCAGATATAAACCGGTTCTTAAAGTGTGAAACAACGCTACTTTTAAGCTCAAACAACCTTCAGAGAGCTGAAATGGAACCTAATGCCATATATGTGAAATCTGAAATTAACTTTGTATATTTCACTGAAATTAAAGCACAATAAATACTGAACATTCTGGCCATTTTTACAAATCATTACCCTATTTGCAAAGGGAATATCCTGAGATTGTATATATATATATATATATATATATATACATATATATACATATATATGTGTGTGTGAGTGTGTGTGTGTGTGTGTGTGTGTGTGCGCAATATATATATTCATTCATTCATTCATTCATTCATCTTCTACCACTTTATATCCGATCTTCCATCGGGTCACGGGGAGTCTGTGCCTATCTCAGGCGTCTATGGGCATTAAGGCAGGATACACCCTGGATGGAATGCCAACCCATCGCAGGGCACACACACACACACATTCACACACACATTCATACACTAGGGACAATTTTCCAAGGGTGCCAATCAACCTATCATGCATGTTTTTTTTTTGGACTGGGGAGGAAACCGGAGAACCCGGAGAAAAACCCCCTGAGGCACGGGGAGAACATGCACAACTCCACACACACATGACCGAGACGGGAATCGAACCCGGATCCTGGCGGTGTGAGGCGAACGTGCTAACCACTACGCCACCGTGCCCCACACATATATATATATATATATATATATATATATATATATATATATATATATATATATATATATATATATATATATATATATATATATATAGAGAGAGAGAGAGAGAGCGAGAGAGAGAGAGAGAGAGAGAGAGAGAGAGAGAGAGAGAGATAGATAGATAGATAGAGAGAGAGATAAATAGATATTGCACGCACACACACACACACACACACACACACACACACACACACACACAGAGTACAGGCTATAGTGTTGCCACGGTAACAACTGGGCGTTTGAGGGCGCTGCGACAAACCGGAAGTGCGTGTCCTAATCCGCTCCGCTGAAGGATGGCTGACGACGAGGGCGTCAAATCGGTGAGGGTTTTGTTTTACTCTCCGGATCAAATCGCGTTTGTTCGTTTACACTGTATTTCACCGAGAGCAAATAAATCCTATAAACCCTCATGTACTTCTAATGTAGCGAAGTCATTTGGAGTTTGTAGATAGGGGCAGGGAGAGATCTGCGCATGCGCACAACAATCAGAGGAAATACTCGAGTATTAAAGAGTGATACCTGTAGAAGACTGGGCACTTAAATGTACCTTTTTAATACATATACGTGATTTATTGTGCCAAAAAAAACAACAAAAAAAAAACAATGCAGAATCTCTCAAATCTCACCTCTAGTAAATATTTACTCCTGAACGGACAAAGTAGTTTATAAAGAAACAGCAGTCATGTTCATTGCAAGCTTTTAGTCTCGTATATGTTAAACATGGATTACCAAGAAAAACAAACATCAAATACAACACACAGGCTGAAAAACAACAAACAGTGATCCAAAAACTCATCTTCATCTGATTATTCATATGTACTCTAAACACATCACATCTCATTAAAATAACTGTAAAATGCAGGGTTCCCATGGATCATGGGGTTTCTGGAATATCATAGAATTTCTTTTTCATACCTGAAAGTATAACCTGACTATATATATATATATATATATATATATATATATATATATATATATATATAATACAAATAGATTTGTATTTGGAATATCAGGAATTTTTTTTTGTTGCCTTTTAATTTTTATTCCATGTATCAAAATGTAATTCTTTTTATATTTATTTAATCACATTGTTTCATGTTTTTTGCTTATTGTTATGGTTAGGCTATTTTTCACCACCGTTTTATTACCTCATGTACATCTTTGGTCAGAGAAGGTCCTTAATGTCGCACTGCTGCTCCCAGATTTTCACTGCACATTTCACTGCTACCTCTGTGATATTGATGCACTTTGCGGCATGAGATCATTCTGACATCTATCTTAGAGTGGAATCTGTGTTGAGGCAGTCTGTCATTACTTACATGATCCTATATAGGATAAAGTGGTTGCAGTGGTTGGATTTATGTGGGGTTGAGTTTAATACAAGAAACTATTCTTTGTTTATTTCAAGGGTTCAAACTTGTTGTAAACTTGTAATGCTGACATGTGTGAGTATTTCTGTGTTTAGACCCATATTATGCTGAAAAATGTCGACGTAAAAATTGATTGTGTTGTCGGGGACACTTTTGATTACCACCTTGTATCGAAGTACATTGGTTTGTTGTGTAGATCAGAGCTGACTGTTATTTGTCATAAAAACAAGTAAGTTATTATATTTGTCATAAAGAGAAAGTTATTTAATGGAAATGGATTATTATTTGTGTAGTAATGCTTCAATATAACTATATATAACTGTTTATCCACTGTAGGAGGCTACACTGCCCATATCCATGAAAGCACGACCTAAAAAAGGTACGTATCTGAAACCCATGGTTATGTATTCAATTCAATATAATATTATATATATATCTATGTGTGTGTATATGTATATATGTGTGTGTGTATATGTATATATGTGTGTGTGTATATGTATATATATATATGTATATCTATATATATCTATATATATCTATATATATATCTATATATATATATATATATATATATATATATATATATATATATATATATATCTATACCTCTCCATTTAGACTTTCCATCGGGTTAGTTTCAAAGGATTAAGAGAGAGAGAACCTGTCCCGGAATAGAAACTCTTGAGAGCAGCGATTAGTGATATATCCAGTACAATACGGACTCGTGTACTCGTGCAGTGAGGGAGACGAGAGTCACAGTGACCTGACCTGCAAATCAAACACATAACATTTTTTCATGTATTTCCAGTTTCCAGTTCTACACACACACATATGTATATGTATATATATATATATATATATATATATATATATATATATATATATATATATATATATATATATATATATATATATATATATATATATATATTGTGTGTGTATATAGGGGGCACGTTGGCTTAGTGGTTCGCCTCACACCTCCAGGGTCCGGGTTCGATTCCTGTCTCAGCCATGTGTGTGTGGAGTTTGCATGTTCTCCCCGTGCCTCAGGGTTTTTTCTGAGATAGGCACAGACTCCCCGTGACCCGAGGGAAAATCGGATATAGCGGTATAAGATGAATGAATGAATGAATGAATTTGCTTTCCTCAGCCCCAGAGCTCCCAATCCTTGAAAGGAGGAACTGGCTCATCCACCTACACTACATCCGTAAAGACTACGAGACCTGTAAAGTAAGAGCTCGTCTTTGTTTCTTCACCTGGCAGCTTCCTGAACTTCTCAACTGTTCAAATGACCCGTATAATTCCTTGAATGGGTTGGAATTGCTTTCTCCATTCTCAGGCGATTATAAAAGAGCAGCTGCAGGAGACTCAGGGTGTGTGTGAATATGCCATCTATGTTCAAGGTAACTGCATCCGCTTCTTGGTACAGTTTGTTTTCGGGTTCGTTTAGTAAAAGTGACAATATCCCTAACTCTGTAATGATTTTGTTACGCAATATAATACACAATGGTTTGTAGACACATGAACTTGTGATGCATGTGTACTTTTTGAACGTCCCTTTCCCAGAGGTGTCGAGCAACTTCGTTACCTTACTTAAGTAGAAATTTTTCGTGTCTATACTTCACCGGAGTAGTTATTTTTTTCCAGCCGACTTTTTACTTCTGCTCAGTTATGTGTATTTTCTACTCCTTATGTTTTAAAAACATTACTCTTCTTTCACATCCAGAAAGAATGTGAAATTGTGTTTGGATGAGATGTAAACATATACCATTCTGACACCCTATTGTTTTGTACTCGATCCAACATATCGTGTCACACTCCAGCATGAACATAACCAGTGTGGGGGTAAAAAAAAAAGGTTATTTATTTAAAAGTGTTTATTTCTCCACTACTGGCTTATTTATCAAACAGGTGCTTTGATTTATGTAGAGAGATGTTTGAACACATTAGCGATTAGCGATAGCGATTAGCGATAACGATTAGCGATAGGAATAACGATTTTTTTCCCCCCCTTAATGGCATTTTTTTCCTTACATTATGTTTATACTTTAAGTAGTTTTGAAACACGTTCACTTGGGTAAAAAGCTTCTACAGAAGTCTTTTAAACCCTAGTATCTATACCAGAGGAACGAGTGTGAATACTTTTGACGCCAGTGCCCTGTTCTATGTTTATGTATTTTCTGACATGCACAGTTGTGTGGTTATATTTCCGCGTGTGTTTGTGTGTAGCTCTGATCCTACGTTTAGAGGGGAAGATCCAGCAGTCCCTAGAGCTGTTTCAGAGCTGCGCCATCCTCAACCCAACGAGTCCGGACAACCTCAAGCAAGTCGCGCGCTCCCTGTAAGATGTTTGTTTCTGCTTTGTATTCGAACAGAAAGAAAATCGTTTGCCATCGTATCTGTGTGTGTGTGTGTGTGTGTGTGTGTGTGTGTGTTCAGCTTTCTCTTAGGGAAGCATAAAGCCGCCATTGAGGTTTACAACGAGGCGGCCCGTCTCAATCAGAAAGACTGGGTAAAAGCGCAGCACTTTTAACAATTAATCTTATTCAAAGGACGAATTTGTCCGTCAAGTTGATTTTTCGGGTTATTTGCAGGAGATCAACCATAATCTGGGCGTTTGCTACATCTACACCAAGGACTTCAAGAGTGTAAGTAGATTCGGACGAATGTTTGGCTAGACTTCCGAGGGTGCTAGTGAAGATTAGATCATTCAGCCAGTTAGTGAAGGCAGGTAGTGGTGTAGGTGATGTGACGAGGCCAAAAGACATCAGAGATTTTTCGATAAAATTTTCACTGTTTCGGCACCATTGCGCTGATCCGGCACGAATCAAAGAAAGTGCTGGAAAAACACTAGGGGGCGCTGTATTGCTGTTGTTTTTTTTTTTAATACATCTTTGCTTATATTTTCCAAAGGATAATGTATTCATTCATTCATTCATTCATCCATCTTCTACCGCTATATGCGATCTTCCCTCTGCGCCTATCTCAGACGTCTATGAGCATTAAGGCAGGATACACCCTGGATGGAATGCCAACCCATCGCAGGGCACACACACATTCACACATTCATACACTAGGGACAATTTTTTCCAAGCTGCCAATCAACCTACCATGCATGTTTTTGGACCGGGGGAAAACCAGAGAACCCGGAGAAAAAACCCCTGAGGCACGGGGAGAACATGCAAACTCCACACACACACATGGCCGAGACGGGAATCAAACCCGGACCCTGGAGGTGTGAGGCGAACGTGCTAAACACTAAGCCACCGTGCCTCTGGGATAATGTATATATATATCACTAAATATTTTGAACATTAATAATATACCAGAAACATTCAAAAGTTTTAGGGACACCGGAATTTTCACCGGGAACCTTTTTTTAAGGTGTATTCATATTCATTCATCTTCTACCGCTTTATCCGACTTCTGTCTCGGGTCACGGGTAGCCTGTGTCCCATCTCAGGGGAAACCAGAGAACCCGGAGAAAACCCCCCTGAAGCACAGGGAGAACATGCAAACTCCACACACACAAGTACATGGCGGAGGTGGGAATCGAACCCCCTAACCCTGGACCCTGTACGACAGGCAGTGAAGCGTTTCTTACGACCATTCAGCATGTAAACATAACAGAAGAAAGAAATAGTGCAGACATTTAGAATAAATAAATGGAAAAGATCAAATAAAAATAGTGTGTAAATGAAGGAAGTGTAAATGAAGGAAGGAAGGAAGGAAGATAAGAATTAAAAACGAAACGTATAACGAAGAACGGATGGTATGTGCGGCAGATATGGCCGTGTTAAAGTGTCCTTGTTTTAAAGTGAACATTGTGCAAGTGTTCGTAAGGGTAATACTGTCGAGTGTAAAGTGTCCCAGTGTTGTCATAGCGACGTTTTAGACATTACATGCACGTTATATTAACGGATGATTGATTTTGCGCATTTAGAGTTTGAAAGTCTGTCTCCTCCGACAGGCCGAGGAGCATCTGAACATGGCGCTGCAGCTTAACAAGCATGACATGACCTATATGATGCTGGGAAAGATCTACCTGTTACAGGGGGACACCGAGAAGGCCATCGAGATCTACAAGAGCGCAGTGGAGTAAGTGCACAAAGTGAAGCGCCATCGCAGACGTTGGTCTTTCTCCCGGAGCGTTTTCC
>JACRUU010000021.1:7658376-7680876 GCA_030449085.1 Kryptopterus vitreolus
AAATACTCCTGGTGTGTTGGATGTTTTTTTTTTTTATTTATACTAGAAAAATGTCTTAAATACGAACCTGGAGCGTAAATCATAAAGGGGTTCAAGCATCCTATTGTTATTGTAACGATTTATTTATTTATTTATTTATTTATTATTATGCCCTTAAAGTTATCGTGCAGACCAAACCGTAAGTCCTAGACACTTCAAATTTGGACAGATGGTAGAGCTAAATTAGGGGAGAGGTTTCCAACCCATTTGGACACAGGGGGGGGCGCTATAATCCCCCAAAAAATAATTTATCAGATTTTTGGTCGTAGCTCGTTGAAAATTTATCGTACACTCAAAACGTATATATTTTACAAAATCCTTAGGTCGAAGCGAAGACAGTCCTGCAAAGTTGGCTGTGCTAAAAACCTACTAGGTTTTTTGCGGCATCAGCATAAAACCAGTGTAGAAATGTTCGGTAGACATAGCTTATCAATAATTCCTTAACGCAATGAGATATCGTCATGAAACTGCACGTCTCTGTATGTCCTGAATCCTTGCTCAAATCCAAAATATTGCGTATCTTTGCCAAATAATGGCTCTAAACGAAGAAAAAAACTTTTTCATATTCCTTTGGATAGCGCACGCAATAGCCACTAGGGGGCGATATATATATATATATATATATATATATATATATATATATATATATATATATTATATATATATATATATATATCTATATATATATATATATATCCATAGACAATTGTCCATCCTTAGCTTTTTTTTTTTATTATTATTATTTCCTGTAGAGCCCGATGTTGAGAGCGCACCAGCGCCTCCCTCTGATCCACCAGGGGAGGCTGTAGGAGACAGTGACGAAGAACATCTCAAAGCCAGGGAGAAGAAAAAGAGCAAATCCAGAGCAGTGGTAGAGTAAAGCTCGATGGCTCGATGACCAGCCCCACGGCATCTTTATAGAGTATTTATTTCTATTTTTTTGTATTTATATTGTTAATTCAGGAATCTTTAGACTTGTATAGAAATATACAGACCTTATAGACCATGGCTGTGTTGTTTGAAGCACATTAATACGAATACAGGGTATAAAAAGTGATAAGGACGCTAAGTCTGTCTGTATTTGAGCCTTGATGAGAAACAAAACAAGTCCATATGCTGTTTGCATTCGTTCCCCCCGGATTTAGATTTCAACACAGGAAAAAAAAAAGACATAAGATTTTGGTTCAACTGAAATATTTTATTCGATAGGAAAAAGATCATTAAAAGCCTTAATATCCCATAACCTAAATATTCCTGTTATCATGTTAAAGACTTTGCATAATTTATACCGAATGCTCTCTATAAAGAAAGAACATGTCAAAATGCACGACAAAAAGACTGAAGCAAAGCATATAGTTAACGATGACCTGATTTGAACAACATAATAAAAACAAGCCCATATATTTGCATCCGACTCATAATTCAGTGATATGTGCAGCTTTTTGGCCATCGTCGGTGCCGGATAGAATATAACGACCACCTCTTAGAATTTTAGTCTCTTCGCTTAAGAGTAGCAGCTTTATGACCTATACGGGGTTGCCGTCTAGACGTCTGGAACAGTCTGGTTTTTCTTCCCCAGGATGAATGTCACATCAAGACAATCATTCCTTCCTGATTCCCGAAAGCTGGCCTACATACAGTACAGCGCTTTGCTGCAAAAAGTCTTCTTATTAGAAGAACCTTCAAGTCTCCCATCGTGCAGAACAGCATCCAGTTACTGATTTTTATTCCCTCGTAACTTGTACCAAGATTAAATTACTATGTATATACAGATAGGATCGGATTAAGAAGAGAAACAATACAGGATTTAACAAGGTGTTCCATTAGTTTCTTTTTAACCGTATGTGATTACAATGGTCGAACACGTGCTGAAGATGAAGTGGGTTCTGGTGTTTGAAATATATTGTATGATGCAGATCACCAAGATGGCCACTATTTCAATAAACTTAAAGATTTATGCTTTTCAAGTAGGTACGAATACACTAGTTCAGTAAACAAAAATAGCTTTGACCTATACTACAGATATTTATTTATTTTTACACATTTATATGTATATACCATGGTTGCGAAATCGCAAGACTGGAAACTGTATATACAATTTCCAAAAGTGTGTGTGCGTGCGCACATTTTATCTATATATATATATATATATATATATATATATATATATATATATATATATATATATATATAAAGTTTCTTTTTTAAGGGACTGGTTTTTAAGGGACTTGTTTCTGTTCTATTTGAGAAAAAGCCATAATGATTTTCCATAAAGCTGATTAAGGACCCCCATCAAGTGTATGTGTTTAAAAAAACAAAAACAGGAAAATGGATTTTGCATGTTGTTTTTGAAATGTGCATGGTTAGGTGTGCTAAACTTGGCCTATGTAAGAACTAGTTTGTTGTATGTACTGGTATCGGATGAATCATGTCAGAAAACTGTGCTTGAATGAAAGTTATTCAGGGTGAAGTAGAAGCGGATCTGGTTAAGGCATTTGATTGGGGGCTCGTGGAATTCTCAAGTTTCTTTTTTTTAGGATTATTATTTCATAGCACCTCAGTGATTCTGGTTGCTCAAATCTGTCGTAGTGGAGTAAAAAACGACTATGGAGTGTGTTGGCTGAGGGGAAATAAACAGAACAGCATTTTCTACTCAGTGCAATATGGTCTCAAGTAGGACTAAGTACAGTACTCAACGAACGGATTAAGACTAGGTACTGTGTTTGGACAGGAAGTGAGGACACGTCCTCTCAATCCTTTACCTACGAAGAACATCCTCTACTATTCGTTACTGTTCACATTAAAGACTTAAGTGAATGGAGGAGCACCTACAGGAGCATCCCTCGAGAGGCTCAGCAGGCATTGTAGAGAGGATCAGGGGAAGGACATGTTTTTAAGACATTCTTAGATTTAGTCCTCGTGCAACTGGGGCACGATCTCAGAATAGACGAGTCCCTCTGCTGAGATCGCGTCCCCCAGCCCTACTGTCCGCAGCGGCTGTTTGCATATGAGTACTGGACTGAGATGGAAGGATACGTTCCCTCTTCGCCACACCGTCACCGGGTTAGACGGGTCCAACACTAAGCTTTCTTTTGGTTCTGAGAAAGAGCTGTTGAAGCTGAGCGGAGCTTTGAGCTCCACCTTGCTGACGTCTACGGTTCGTACCCCACAAGCCTGCGTGCTGGCAACGCGGGCCCCGGCCGCTACGGCTCCCCGCTGGTTCGCCCAGTATCCGTCCACGGTGGCAAGCACGTGGTAGGCCAGAGTGTGGAAGTGGATGCGGGTCAGATGGGCCTCGGAGTCCGGGTCGGCTCGGCCGTGCTGCTCCAGGATCCAGAGGAGGATGTCGGAGACGCGTCCCACGTCGGGAACGCCGTTCCACGAGGGGAGGTCGGCGTGAGGGCCGCCGTCGGCCTGAGCCAGGAACAGCAGCTCCTGCTCGTTCAGGCCGATCGAGTTCACCAAAGGCAAGACCTGCTAACAGAAGAGCATGGAATAAAGGTAGTTATTAAAAAAAAATACAATTCAACACATAATAAAACTAATATAACATTAAAACACTTATTTCAAAAAGTATTAAACACAGTGGGCTAAACTTTCTCAAGATTAAAAATACTTTGATAAGTTTATAGTAGGGGATTTTTTTTTATATTATTAGTACATTTTCAACGATCAAAAATATGGTTGCGTATCATTTTCATTTTAGCGATTCCAAGTCCTCCTATCGATTCCCAGTTTCGGTTAAAAACGGTGCTTAATCATGGTGTGTCGTGAAACCGTGCTTGCGATGTATTACTTTATTACAATATTTACACCTAGATTTGTCTTTTTTTTTTTTTTTTTACAAATTGTAGCCACACTTTTGAAAAAGCGATTCCCTCGGTCCATCTTATAAACTTATTGCTACATAAGGTCTCGACAGGTTGGAGACATGGGAGGTCCTGGAAGATTGCCAGGTGTGGTAGGAAAATGTAGGGAAGAAAGAGTGTGTGTGTGTGTGGGGGGGGGGGGGGGGGGGGGCAGGGGGGTGGGGGGGGGGTGGGGGGGGGGGGGGGGGGGGGGGTGGGTTGGGGGGGGGACGACTCGGAAATCAATAAGAGGAATGAACCGTTAAATTTTCTTACAAACTATTTGACTCCAGAATCTTTCAATTGCCAACCCTAATCAAAAATTCCGTCTTTGTAATAAACCAACAGTTACAGGTACCCATTTCCGGTTGTTTTTACTTGGGATGCCTAATATAGAAAAATATATCTGAAATATTAAATTAAAATAAATATTTCATTATATTCACAGCTGCTACTGTATGTGCTATTTACGGCAAATCTGCCAGAATTGTTATACAAGGCT
Organism: Kryptopterus vitreolus; assembly: GCA_030449085.1. Classification (NCBI taxonomy): domain Eukaryota; kingdom Metazoa; phylum Chordata; class Actinopteri; order Siluriformes; family Siluridae; genus Kryptopterus; species Kryptopterus vitreolus. Next base: position 7,662,766 of record JACRUU010000021.1, read on the forward strand.
ACAAATACACTATACTGCATATACTGTCTAGCCATATGTAATTCTCCCACAAACTGCTACTTCGATACAATATCCAGACCAAATATCACGATACCAATACCAAATCAATACTATAGAATGTGTGTGTGTGTGTTTGAAAAACCATGTGCTAAACATATACATTTACCTCCTTCGTGATGATGCTCATGTAATCTCGATCCGTCATACTGGCCAGCTCCAGATGGATGGGCGCTTCGTTTTGAACGTCAGAGATAGCGACCGCAAACTGTCAGAGATAAAACGGTTTCTCATGATCAGCCAAATTTCGTCGTTATTGTTATCGTCACCATCTGATCACATAATAGTATTTATTTCAATGTGATCTATTGCGATGGTTCAGTGGTTTCTGATCCCGTTACGGGTCTCTGTAATATGATCCGCATATTTGCCATGTTTTTACACTGGGTGCCCTTCCTAACACAACCCTCCCCAATTTATCCCGGGCTTGGGACACTTTCTTAGTGATATGGAAATCCTGCCCACCTCTTTGAGTCTGTCCTCCCAGAGCTCGCGACCCATTCCCTCCATCATATGGAGTCCAGACAGAACCACCAGCTCGGGCTGAAACTCCTCCAGACTGGCCAAAAAGGTCTCTAAAGTGCTCATCTCTCCGTTGGATACATCGTGAGAGAAGATGAAGCGATTGGCTTGGGGGGCTTTACTCGAACCCCACTGTTCCCCTACACACACACACACACACACACACACACACATTCAGCTTTTTACAATCTGATTAACAAAACCATCATTAGTGTCATAACACATCATCACTACAAGGATACACTAGGTATCCTTCTTATACAATCAGAAAGAAAAGGGAGAGGAATCTATCCTGACCTGCCTTGTACTCGAGGATGAGATGATACTCATCAGTCTCCTGGAGAGACTGCGGTGGAACGACTATCTGTTCATCCAGCAGTTCGTGCAGCTTTGGTCCGATAGGGCCGCACAGCAGAACCTGGGAGAAAAGCAACGAATGTCTGGATAATCGCTAATGCTAGCAGATGACAAAAGGGTTACGCGCTTCGCCGTCTACGAGTCAGATCGTTTACATGCAAATATCAACTCACCACCAGCTCTGGGTTAGAAGCGAAGTTTCTGGCCAATCAGAGCAGCATTTCCTCCCACGTACACCTATGGGAGAAAGTGAAGCGAGAATTAGTGTCACACACACACACACGGTCCTCTCTGAAAGAGTTTGGTTTGCAAAGGCACATTATTTTTTTGCTTTTCACTTTTAGGGTTGAAAATGAATACGAGACCAGAATGTTTGCATAATTCCATCGGAACACGTCACCCGGCAAATATTAACCATTATTCGAGTTAATCCGTTCCAATACTTCTGCTTGCCAGAAATGTTAGGCAGGCTGCCTCGCCCAGATCTACATGTAAAGGTCGCGAAATATCATCTGATATTCACCACTCTATCGCGGGCCCGAAAGGGGGACGTTCCGATACTTTCGGAGCGGACCGGATTCTCATTACCCATGACCAGAAGGCGCTGTGTGGGACTCGGGAAGCCGAAAAAGGTCAAGAGTGAGCCAAACCTCGTGTGCGCGTGGAGTAATGTGTGGCGTGCTGCTGAAAATATTAATTACAGTCGAGCGAGCAGAATTAAATTTGACACGGAAACTCAATCCTCCCTGGAGCCGGCCTTTATTCAATATTTAAACTGTCAGCTCGAGTTAGACAGCACTTTCTATACGCATCCCGCATGTGTTCGTAATGGGCGTGTTCAGTTGTACTTACAAACGAGGGCAGAATGATGAATGATGGGATGTTTGTACGCGGCGGTTCGGTTTTGCAAACAATAAGGGTTTGTTATTACTGTTAACACTTTTCAGAAATGTTCGTGATTATTAGCAGTGTAAACAGTAGAAGGGGACTGATTCACATTCCTTTTATGCGGTTTACGAAGCGTATTTATTCTTAGTTCAAATTATATGCGTTGCAAGCAGAATAAAGCACACCATCGAAGCAGGATTCCTCATTTATGACAATCTTATTCTATTTTCTGATCCTGATTAGGGCGATGGTGGTCCAGCGGTTAAGGCGCTGGTCATAAGGTTGGCGGGTCGAGCCCCAACACCCCCGAGCTGCCACTGTGAGAGCGAGGCCCTTAACTCTGTTTGCTCCAGGGAGCTGTACGATGGCTCACCCTGCAGTAAATCCCAGCTGCCTGGGATATGCAAAAATTGGGGGAAAGGATGTACCTCAGTGGTCTTAGACGCTGGGCTACTGACGCTACTGCTGGGTCCTTGAGCAAGGCCCTTAACCCTCTGTGCTCCAATATCATGGCTGACACTCTGTACTCTGACCCCAAAATAAAAATTAAATAATTTAAAAATAGCTGGGATATGTGAAGAAAGAATTTCACTGTGCTGTATGTAATGTATACGTGACAACTAAAGGCTTTTATATTCTATTTAGACTCCTAACAGTGCACTGAAAAGAAGATATGCACCAATCAGGCATAACATTACGACCATCTGCCTAATATTCCCCTTTTGCATGCCGTAACAGCATTAAAAACCTTTGGTTTGCTGGTTGATTTGCACTGAGCCCTGATTATTAGCTGTACAGTGCTTAAGGTTGACTAGTAAACACTTCTGCAGTTACTTCCTGCTCTCTTTTTCGAATAGGCCTTTAATCAGCAGCATCTAGAAGCAGGCATCCACTCGGCTCTTGTCAAAACGAAAGCAAGATTAGATTAGACCCGTTATGATCTACAAGACCTATAATGTACCTGAGCGCCGGGATATTCCACAGCGGCCCTCGCGATCCGTTGGAAGACGTCTTTGTCCGAGAAGAAACGCTCGGCAGCCGCTCCTCGTTCCATGTAGTGAACGAAGGCCTCCTTCAGGTCCTCTTTGGAGTGCAAGACGTCGTGGTCGTGTCCCGATCCTGGGTCAAGAGCTAAAGCCTGGAGCAACTTGACGCCCGAGACCACTACGTCAATGCATGCGTTAACCCTGGGGAGATACGCATTGAGATATGAGCATGAGTTTGGAATTCAGTTCTGCAAAGCAACTGCAAATACAATTTACATAATAGGAAAACAAAGAAAAAAAACAGCCCAGCGAGGCATACATATATACACAACAACAAAGCAAAATATCTATTTCATAGCTTTGTAGATGATACACGGGCTGGTTTGCAAAGGTAAACATTTCTTCCACTGCTATTGTCACTCAGTCTTGCGGAATGAAGATTGAACAATACAGCTTCCCCTTAGTGGTTTGTTCAGAGAAGGGACAAAATGTATTATGGGAAGAAGGTGTATTAAATTTCTCGTGTCGCACAAAAAAGATTTGAGGCAGCATTCAGTGTGTGCTGCTATATATAATGGCTATCCATGTTTCCATCGATAGAACATATAAACCCACCTCTGTACACGTCTGTGTGTTTCGAGTAGAGATATATATATATATATATATATATATATATATATATATATATATATATATATACACATATATATACACACACACACACATGAATGAATGAATGGTTGGATTATTAATATATTATATATATATATTCTGTCCCTCCCTCTCTATAAACAGTGGTGTGAAATAGTGTTTGCCCCCTTCCCGATCACCTTTTTTTCCGTCACACTAGAATGTCACAGATTATCAACCAAATGTAAATATTAGTCAAAGATCAAAGGAGTAAACAAGCTTTAGAAATGGCTTTATAACCTTTTCCAGACTTCTTTCGAACACTTTTTTCCCCCACACACTGTTTTGGATTTAGTTTTGGAAAAAAGAAAAAAACCTTCATTTAAAAACTGCATTGTGTGTCTACTCATGTTATCCGTGATTAATATTTACATTTGTTTGATGATCTGAAACATTAAAGTGTGACAAACATATACACACACACACGCACACATATATACATACAGCCTAGTCTTTCTTAATGGTGATAACTAAATCAAAGTCTATACACACACACACACACACACACACACACGTATACATAGACTGCAATAATCGTATTACTTATCGAGACTCACCCCACTGCAATTCGACCCCAGTGTCTCTCCGGTGCAGTGATCACAGCGTCCCAGGCTCGGGAGATGGTTAATTCGAGGTTTCCAGTGCCGGCCTCGAGAGAGCGAGAGGTGATGGTTTCTCTAATCAGCTGGAATGTACGCCCTGGAAGCTCGGGGTTGCTGTGATAGAAGTAGCCCAGAGCGAAGGCCAGCAACGCCACTCCGGCAGCCTTCCTCCACATGGTTCAAGCCGAAAAAGAGTCTGGGTGAAGAATACAGACAGGACAGAAGAGAAGAAGTTATAATGGGTTATTACAGGTTCATTGTTCGACTAACTTTAAGTGACCTTGCGTAACCTTCCCAATGGGGATTCCTTGGTTAGGAAACCTGGTCAGGGGGGAAAAAAGGGGGATCCTTCAAAGCAAGAAAGGAGTTTCTTAACTAATGTACCTGTGTTGGGGGGGTGAGTTTAGTTGGGTGATTAGTCAATTAATCACATTGCTTCGTCGATAACACGCCTTTTACAAGTCATCCCGCATGACTGTGAAGATGTTTGTTAGTTATTTATTTTTAGAAACGCATAAAAAAAGCCTGCAGCATATGCCATGCATATCAAGTTTTCCCTACTGAGCGAATAAGCTGACTAGCTGTGTCCCTTTAAGAACACACTCACTGCTAGCGTTAGCTAACGCTTTGTTAGCCAACCAATGCAAATAGTTCACAAATAAATTAGCGGGGGAGGAAAAAAAAATACAAAGACAATGTTTGTGTCGTGTATTAACGCAGCGCATACTAACCGGGCGGATGAGTCGGAAAGCCAGGGCTGGGAACGAGGCTGCTGGCTGCTGAATGAACTCCGCCGGCGCCACGTCCGAAACGCGGAAGGAAGGACTCGGGAACTCGAGGGATTGTACGCAATTTCCGCTGGTTCCCCGGCGTGCTACTGGTCTCTGAATCGCACCATCATCACCATCACCACCACCACTACCACTATCATCATCATCATCGTCATATTCTACTTCAGGACCTCTGTGAAAGTCAGGCTAATCTCACTACACCTTTTTTCAATTCATTCACTTTTCACTATTTATTGTGTACAGTCGTGTTTTGTCTTTTAAAGACTATTTTCTTTTTTTTTTACCTTTTGAGTTTTGGACTTGTGAATCGAATTCCAGGTTACTAAAAGGATGCCTACGTCTGCTAATTAGTGAACTGTCATGTGGTATTAAGGTAACAGTGTTTCTGTAACAAACAGATAGTCCATGTTGTTTTTCCTGTCTTGTTACAGGTCCAAACAGGGAGTCACAAGCCACGTGTGCAAGTCACAAATGAGACAGTTGACAAGTCAAGGCAGGTTAAGTCCCAGATGAAGACAGTGAAGAAGTCGCTTATAAAACAGGCAAGTTAAAACAGGGCAGACACAAAGTTGAGTCGCGAGTCAAGGCACATGTCAAGACACAATGTCAAATCACAATAATAGTGGCACGTCAAGTCGTAGGTCAAGACGGGGAGTCACAAGTCATGTCACAATCATAATCACAAGTCAAGACCGGCAAATTACAAGTCATGTCAAAATAATAATCACAAGTCAAAACAGGCAAATCACAAGTCAAAACAGGCAAATCACAAGTCAAGTCACAATCATCATCACAAGTCAAAACAAGTAAATCACAAGTCAAGTCACAATCATCATCACAAGTCAAAACAAGGCAAATTACAAGTCAAGTCACAATCATCATCACAAGTCAAAACAGGCAAATTACAAGTCAAGTCACAATCATCATCACAAGTCATGTCACGATAATAATCAAAAGTCAAAACAGGTAAATCACAAGTCAAGACAATAATAATCACAAGTCAAAACAGGTAAATCACAAGTCAAGACAAGTAAATCTCAAGTCAAGACAAGTAAATCTCAAGTCACAATAGTAATCACAAGTCAAGACAATAATAATCACAAGAATAGTCACAAGTCAAAACAGGTAATTCACAAGTCAAGTCACAAAAGTAATTACGTCCAGACAAACCAATCACAAGTCAAGACAAATGATAATAACCAGAATGTCAAGACAGCCAAATCACAAGTCAAGTCACAGGTCAAGACACAATACAGGCAAATCACAAGTCAAGACGCATGTCAAGTCACAAGTTAAATCAGAAGTAAAGTCACAGAACAGTCAGGTAACATGTCAGGACGGGCAAATCACATACTGTAACATAATGTTAATGTAAGTCAAACAAGTCGCAATCTGAATTTGATTCACTGGCCAAGTATATTTGAGCACACGAGGAATTTGTTTCCAGTTAAGATGAATCCAAGTGTGTGTTTTAACACGAAACAAGACAGACATGATTACTCCATACACAACTAAGTGTAAAAGCATTTGGCAGATCCCCTTATCCAGAGCTTACAGCTGAGCAGTTAAGGGCCTTTCTCAAGGGCTAACTAGTAGCAGATTGGTGGTGCCAGGATTAAAACCTGCACCAGGAGAGAGTCACAAGTCAATTAACAAATCAAGACAGAGAAGTCACAAGTCAATTAATACGTTTAGATGGATTAGCCATGTCAGTCTTGACATGACAATGAGAAATATTCCTATATAAAGGGGGAAATATTCCCATATAAAAGTAAAGTCGTTGATGCTCAAAGTCAAATAGCAAATTTGTGACCGGAGTCTGAGTCCAAGTCAGATGACTCGATTTGATATCACTGTAATAGAATATTGCACAGCGGAGAATGCTGCACCCATCAATATTGCACACAAAACTTATTGCTGTCAATGACAAAGTCATCATGTTCCTGAGGCAATCAAGGGCTCGTGTAAGTCTAGCTGCGAGTGGAAAAGAAGCTTTTTCTGTGTCTGGGGATTTTTGACGTACATTGATTTGATGCTCCTGTCTGTAGGGAAGGAAGTTGTGGTGGCCTGGGATGCTATGGGTTGGTGATTATTCTCTTCTGCCTGCTCGCTTGCCTCCGGAGGAGAATAGTTATTTTCGGGAGGGCAGGATTCTTCCTATGAGCTTTTCAGCCGACCTGACAATATGTCACAGTCTGTTCAGCTCATTACTGGTTGCGAAGCCGAGCCACACTGGTATTGACAAACTCAATGATGGCTGTGTAAGAACTTGGGCCTGGAGCATGTGTGGTAAGATCTACACCCTCAGCTGCAGGACGTACATCCTCTGCTGGGCTTTTTTGGCAGCAATAGTCGACGCTCGCTGCCTGTTTGATGTTCTAAGAGATCTGGAAAAATGGCGAGCTACGATTTCCACCTTTGCAACGCAGTTTAAAATGACACGAGACTCCTGGCAATGTTTCGTAGCCTGCACAAGGATAACCGCTGACCGACGGAATGATTATTTTTCCGTGAAAATAGGTTAATAAGCTGTGCTGGATGTGTCTGATATTAAGCATTTCTAATAAGCTGATACGTACGCACCAGAGGAAACTGAAGGGAAGAGCATTTGTGTCTTCATACATTAAGTCATAACATGGCTTTTTTTAACAAGGTTTATTGAGCATCAAAATAATGACTTGTAAGAAACTATAAAGAGTAGAGTAGCATGTTTAATGATGGGCACCACAGAGGACTGTCCCACTCCACATAATCCATTTATCTTGTGCAACAGCATTGAATTCGATCAGAATTTAGACTTAAAACTTAATTGATCTCGTAGTGAAAGTGTGGCATTGAAGTTGTTCACTTAAAATTGCTGTAAATTTGTTAAAATTACTGCTAATAAAATAAAATATACATTATATATTAGGTCAAATGAATTGTGAATTGTGGGGGCAGAGTGGCTTAGTGGTTAGCACGTTCGCCTCACACCGCCAGGGTCCAGGTTCGATTCCCGTCTCGTGATTGGCACCTTGGAAAATTGTTCCTAGTGTAAGAAATTGTGTGTGTGTATGTGTGTGTGCCCTGCAATGTGTTGGCATTCCATCCAGGGTGTATCCTGCCTTAATGCCCATAGACGCCTGAGATAGACACAGACTCCCCGTGACCCGATGGAAGATCAGATATAGCGGTAGAAGATGAATGAATGAATGAATATGAATTGGTTTGCCACAGTGAACCAGATGGTAGAAAAGTGCTGTATAACTATATAAGTTATTGCACATGTAACATTTAATAACCGGATGAATGTAAAAATGCTCAAATTTAATAGACATAAATATATATAATATATGTGTGTGTGGGCTGTGCATAAGAGATGCCCTCGCGAATGTGATTTGGAAATAATAGCAAATATGAAAAAATATGAAAAAGATTTCTTTTTAATTTCATCCTAAATTAACGTATATAAAATACAGCTGACCATGGTAGCCTTAGGTTCAAGCTAGGAAGGTAAACTGTGCAGAATAAATCTATCGTTGTAAATTATGTCATATTTACTCTATTACAATACTGTTGACTCCAGCCACAACTCCGACAACATCTGCATTTCATACATTCCACCCCTTTTTTTTTTACACCTTGTCCCCATGCACTCCAAACTCTAGGGCAGGGGTGGCCAACTAGTAAGAGGCTAAGAGCCACTTTTTTTCTGTGTTACTGCAAAGAGCCACATCATACACATGGGTACACATGAACATCATCCCATTCCCATTGACGCATGTTATGTGAAAGCTCCTAAAAAGCCGCATGGAACTAGTTAAAGAGCCGCATGAGGCTCGGGAGCCACGGGTTGGCCAGGCCCCTTATGAATTCCTTATACTGGAATATCATACTCCTGCTGTTCTCCATCTCTACCAAAAGGTGGCGGTATTACATAGGCAAAGATTTTTACAACCCGCCGCTTACAGATGGGCGGATCAATTAATAAAAACTGTGATAAAATGATAACTAAAGCTTGGTCTAACAAACATTTGCACGGTAATGAGTCTAAATAAATTAAATGAATCATTCCGTAGCAATTTTATACCAAAGCTTGTCACTTAAAGATGCAATAATCAAAGTGTCCATCAAATGAGCTTTAAAGAACTTAAATAACATCCCAGTTATATCAATTAAGAGTCTATTGTATGTATTTATGTATGTATTTATTCATTTATTATTTATTTATATGCATATTCTTCATTCTAAAGCACCGCAACTGTACCCAGTATGTTGAACTAAATGTAACCACATGGCTATGGCAATTGGAAAGAACAACTTTAAAATGATGGAACTGGTTGTAATAATTGGATATTCGGTGGCACCCAGAGAAGGACGGATTCCCTTTTGAGTCTGGTTCCTCTTAACGTTTCTTCCTTACACCATTACACCGAGTTCGTTTCTGCCATCGTTTTCATGCCACTGTTACACTCATGAACTTATAGGATCTAAACATATACATTCATATTTTATTTTCTTTTGCTTTGGGACATTGTCCACTGTCCTGAGATCTATACAAAAAAATTGAATTAAATTAATATGAATTACTTTAAAGTTAGTTGTATATTAGGTCTTGGTAATAAGACAGCAAATGGCAATATAATCACATGACATGAATGTGTTTATATTAGGGGTGTAAATATTAGGGGTTCTTTACGTTATTAGGGCAGGGTTCAGTTCATGTTCGGTACTGTTAGGGGGAATAAATGTAAAAATTGCCTGCCGTTTATTATTATTATTATTATTATTATTATTATTAGCGCATATATTTTTTTCCTATTATTAAGAATTGTCAACAGCAACGGTTTATATTTTATAATGAATTTGAAATCAAATGCCTACATAATAAAAATTAAATATACAAAAATAAAATAGTAAAAATACAAATACTATTTTTTTAAAGCCGTACAAACGTTAGCGATGATAAGAGGCAGCGGTTTCGCGCGTGCGCAAAACGAAAGCGAAAACTTATGTTTACTGAATTCTTATGCAACAATTAAGCTTATGTACCAGCCTTTGAAACATCTAAACAGCATATGAAAGAGATGAAGTTAATGTAAAATACAGAAAGAAAGAAAAAAGAAAGGATATATATATATATATCCTTCTTTATATATATATATATATATATATATATATATATATATATATATATATATATATATATATATATATATACTCTTCTGGAAAGATGTTACACAAGATTTTCCATTGTGGTTGTAGATTTGTGTTCGTTCAGTCAGAAGCGCATTGCTGGAATAACGTCAGGTACTGATTAGGGGAGAGGAGTCTTGAGGTGCATTTAGTGCTGTAATCCATCCCAAATGTGTTTTGAGGTCAAGATGTAAACTTAATTGCCTATTAAGTTCTTTTGCATTTACTAAATAGGCGTGTGCGAAAGAAGGACGGTTTCCCTTTGACCCCTTTCAGGATGAGACGGCAATCTGCAGTGTCTGAAAGGAAAACATAATGAGTACACAGGATACAATGAAGCCTGAATGTGTACATTGTGCCGCTTCAGCGTGTCTTTCTTGCTTAATCCCGGCGCTTGCTATAAAAAGGCCTCGTTTCGTAGCTCAGCATTAGACAACGCCGTGCCTTTGATATCCATCGGGGAGAGCTGGGCGTATTGTTTTAGGATTCCGAAAGAAAAAAAATATATAATTCATTTCAAAGATTGATGGATTTAAAAGAGGAGGGAGAATCCAGCTAGACTGCATGCCAAAGCTTTCTTTTTCAGTTTTATCAAAATGACTAGATTGCAACACACACACACACACACAAAAAAACCACACACACACACAAAACCACACACTCCACCAAGCATAAAGTCATTAATAATTCAGTGCTGGCCACCAGTCTTTGATTTTTTGGATTACCATCCATCTGTTTCTTCGCCTCAATTCAATTTCCAATCTTTTTTTTTTTTTTACTATAAAGTCATAACCGTTTGACGATAACTTGCATAATGTTTCATTTTTCGAAAGCGCAAACTTCACCTGCCTTCCAGTGCCATCTACTTTTCCTACTGTTTTATCTAGCATTTAGGAGTTGTTATATTGTAGGCCAGTGAAACTCTGCCCGCCACTAAAGCACTAATCAGTCGTTTCTCTTTTCCCCCCACTGCTTCTAATTTGGGTTGTAAATTACAATTTTGGTCCCAACATTCCAAAATAGCATTTGTCTTTCTTCTTCTTCTTCTTTTTTTTTTTTTTTTGATGATTTTCTTTACTCTAATTTGTTTTCGATCAGCCGCCTCGGTGGAAAGCTGCGCCGAATAGTTTCTTAATGACTTTTGGAAGCAGCAGGCAGAGGCAGCACTTCATCAAGCGGTCCCTCTTCAAACCACAAATCCCCGGCTCCAGGACGTACCTCTCCTCTTAGTAAAATGAACATGCAGATGTGATTCATAAAGAGTTCATAGAGTGACACCATATTTTTATTTATTTTTTTTTTTCGGAAAAGCCGAGACAATCTATGAATATTTGGGATTTGAATGCAATAATATTTGATCGGATATTAGGTTAATGATTGATTTGTGATAAAAGGGAATCCCCAAGAGTGAAAGGGAAAGTTTATAGGACTGTGATGTGGACGGTGGCGTTGTATAAAAGACAAGGGGTGGACCTGGAGGTGGCGTTGAGATTTTCATGATTAGAAATGCGTTTATTAGAGGGACAAAGTGAAGGAGTCTAGATTGAGATGGTTTGGACATGTGCAGAGGAGGGACATGGGGTACATAGGGCGAGGAATGCTGAAGATGGAGGGGCCAGGCAGGTGGAAAAGAAAGAGATGTATGGATGTGGTGAGATAGACAGATGTAGAGGACAGGGTATCCCGGAGAAGGGAGACGTCCACCTGGGTATGAACGAGTGCGCTTCAAAACTGACCCTGGATATCTGCAAAGATTCTCATTCATCTATGTAGGTTATCTGAAACGTGAGTCAAGGCTACCAAAGTTGACTATAGGCAATTTTAACGACTTAGTGTCCATTAAACTGAATATGTGCCCCTTAAACTTCCCTTGGGTGTGACTAAATGACCCCCAAAATACCCCTGGGTATGAAAGACTGCCCATTTAACTACCCTGGGTATGTCTGAGTGCCTCTCGTACTGCCGTAGGAACGAGTGCCACTTAAATAGGAACTCCCCTTGGGTACGAAGGAGTGCCCCTCAAATTGCCCCCCTGGATATATGCGATGATTGATGTCAGTCAGGTGGGTAAACTGAAACTTGTTTGGAAGCTGGGCGTCAGAGCACAGGGTCAGCCATGATACGCCCTTAAACCACTGAGCTACCCCACTGTCGTAGGTATGAATGAGTTCCCCAAACTGCCCTTAAATATGAATGAGTTCCCCCAGACTCCCATTGAGTGCCACACAAATTGCCCCCCTGGAGACATGTGATGATTGTCTGTCAAGTGGGTCATCTGAAACTTGAGTCATATTTACTGGACTTGTGTTGTGAAAGGTCTCAATCCAACCAGATATATATATATATATATATATATATATATATATATATATATATATATATATATGAATAAATGTTCCTAAACCCGTCCCTTAAACAGTCCATGGGTATAAATAGAATATATAGCCTTTATTCACAGTGAAATTGTTTCTTGCTTTCAAATATCCCAGCTTGTTTGGAAGCTGAGGGTCAGAGCGCAGGGTCATCCATGATACAGCGCCCCTGGAGAACAGAGAGGGCCTGGCCTTGGCATCTTGGTGATACCTGGGCTCGAACCCCTGACCTTCCAATCAGTAGCCCAGCGCCTTAACCACTGAGCGCCCCCCCCCCCCCCACCCCCCCACCCAACCCTGTCAGGACCCTGTGTGTCCATTCTATTCAGAAGCTCAAGCAGCACCAACGTGGCTATCGATAACCATAGACGGTTTTGTTTGAGATGGAGCTCCTTAGTGAGATTGTTAGTGTGTGGTTGCAGATCTGCTCCCACCCTTCTACCGACCCCCCCCCCCCCCCACTACCACCGTCTGCTAATTACTCATATGTGCATGATGCAACCTGAGGCCATTTAGGGCAAATCTAATGAAGTTCCCGGCAATATCGATCTCCATGGGAAGTGTGTATGAGAGAGAGAGAGGTGAGGTGAGATGAGGGGAAGTAATTACAGCTTCACAGAAGGGAAATAATGTAGACTAGCATGATGACCATCCGCTGTATAATGCCTGCGCCTGTGTCTGTGTGTGTGTGTGTGTGTGTGTGTTCACATTGATATTCGAAAATTACCATTCAGCAAATAATGAAGAAAACATGAAGTGCCCTGTGAAATTCCTGCATTGTAACAGCTCTTTTTGTCATGTGAAGCGACAGATTGCTGGCGTCCTCGGCTTCCATTCAAACAGAATGTAGAATGAATTCGTCTGATTGCAGCGTAGTCCGATCAGATAAACCCGCGCGGTCGTGACGTAACGCGAGAGAAATGCAAATCCGCCGACGCTCCGGATTGCCCTTAACGTAGGGCGAACCTGCTGTGTGCTTCATCACCGCGCGCACTTCCTGGATTTATTATATCCCTCGGAAGGTATTCATTTGCAGTCTTGTGCCTAGATGAGCACGCTATTGTTGAATGCAGAACAGGGTTGCATTTGCATAGGGAATCAGAACCAGCAGGTCTTCTTCTTCCTCTTCTCTCCTGCAGCTGACCATGTATTGTGTATTTTTATTATACTTTATAGCTGGACGAATACTCCATAGGTAGGTGCTTTATAGGTTAAAGGAGTTTTTTTTTGTTTGTTTGTTTGTTTTTGTCGTTTTTTTTTTTTAATTGACAAATGCTCCTTTCTCCCGGATCGCCTGGGACCTGGCGCATCTGCCCGAGGCCATCTGCTAAATCCGCGGCATCCTTCGGAAACACATTTCAATTCTGTCGCCGGCAGATCGCGATATCACTTTCCATTTGGACGCCGTTCACCTTGTCAAAACTCCAGGGACACGCGAGACACACGCGGTACATACTCAAACACGATTAGTGTCAGTTATAGCGAGTGCCATCCGCATCCTTTTCCCGGCATGCCTGCGAAGGAGGCGAGTTCGCGGTGAGGGTCGGTAGAAACGAGGAAAAGGAAAACGGAAAAGGGCTGTTAAGAAAGAGTGAAAGACCTTCGTCTTGATATTGGGTCTCTGTGCTGTTTTTAAACTGTGCACTAACAGTAACTAGACATGGGACATTTCCTGAAGAAAATGTGAGCGATGCTTGCTGATGGTCCGTTTAATATTTAGCGTTGACTTAGAAATGCTAGCTCGTTCAGAGAGACGAGTGTTTAGACACCAGAAACGCCCGTTTTGGGTGTTTTTTTGGGAGGGGGCGGGGCCAGTGACGCACGTGACATCAAATTATCCAACGTCTGACTAAACATGTCACATGACCCTGTGTCCGAGTTCCACAGTTTTGCAGATTTTTCACGTTTGCGGATACGTGACACCATGCAGCAGTCATATTTTCGCAACTTACTCCATCTCACCTACGAGTGGATATGTTAAATTTGCCTTTCGGGCGAACAAAGCGGAGAGTCAAATTTCCCAATTCATTCTCTACGGGGCCAGAAAATTCCCGAAATTCCAAACGTGTGTGGGGTTCAGGAGGTATATGATCGTGATCCACTCCGGAGCCCCTACGAGTGGATATGCCACATGTGCATGTCGGACGCTCACAGGCCGAGGCACGAAATATCGGCCCTATTCATTTTCTATGGGAAAAATTATTCCCGCTTTTTGGCCCCGGGTTCGGAATTCCGTTGGGCGATTCCTTATAAAATTAATAGCACACCGCACACCATCGGGCCGCACGATATGAGGATGATTCGTGACGATCGGACAAAAACTGCGGGACGAAAATTTTACCGAAGCTAAAGAGAGATTATTCATTCATTCATCTTCTACCGCTTTATCCGATCTTCCCTCGGGTCACGGGGAGTCTGTGTCTATCTCAGGCGTCTATGGGCATCAAGGCAGGATACACTCTGGATGGAATGCCAACCCATCACAGGGCACACACACACACACACACACATTCATACACTAGGGACAATTTTCCAAGGTGCCAATCAATCTACCGTGCATGTTTTTTGGACCGGAGGAAACCGGAGAACCCGGAGAAAAAACCCCTGAGGCACGGGGAGAACATGCAAACTCCACACACACATGGCCGAGACGGGAATCAAACCCGGACCCTGTCGGTGTGAGGCGAACGTGCTAACCACTAAACCACCGTGCCCCCTCTAAAGAGCGATTATAATAGTGTATAATAGCAATATTTTTTTTTTGGGGGGGGGGGGGGGGGGGGGGGGGGGGGGGGGGGGGGGGGGGGGGGGGGGGGTGGGGGGGGTGCGTAGTTTGTGCAATAACGCCATGCAACATGAATGTCTGCTACTATTGTTCATTCGTGCACATTTGGAAAATGGTTCAGAAATGTTTAAATACTTTTTGTGGAGGGGGTGTTTGAATGCTGTTTGAAGGCTGCAGGTGAGTCAGTCGTTGGTGTGCTGATGCTTTTTAGCCTGTTGTAAATCCGACGCAGGCAGACGGAAGGGAACGAGGAGTAGAAATGGGGTGTCAGGCTAAAACAGTCCCGCGTTAACTCTTCCATAACTGTTCTGTTAGATCCGGCCACACGGGGCAGCCTTTGCTCCCAATGTGCATCACCGCCAGATCGCCAGGTCTCCACCATTCCTTTCCTTCCTTCCTTCCACCGTGACAAAATAGTCACTTTCTGCCTAATAATATCCCGCCCACTAACAGGTGCCATGATGAAGAGATAATCAATATTATTTCATCACCGCTCAGTGGTCATAATGCCACGTCAGATCAGTGTAAACAGAGTTCTCTATAGGGTTGTCACCTGTTTTATTCATGTCAGGGTCGTAGTAGATCCGGATAGAGCCTGCTTCCATTTGGTTTTCCTGTCCTGGGATTGTTGGAGGCGAAATGGCAATACACTCCGAGTGAGAACTCATTCCGGGATTACCGTCCACACATTCACCCGGAGGAGCAATGTAGAATTACCTCCACAGGAGGACATCAAATCAGAGGGCATAAATAACATTGCGCATAAATACAGCGCTGGGCTTTGCTTCTTTAAGATAGGCAGTTAAACATTACATGATTATTGGACAATAAAACGGGATGAGAAGGATTTTGAGTGATCATTGCTTTTAATAGTCAAAGGTGTGTGATCCACAAACAAGTCACGGGTTGACGATACCTGATACTAGACACAGGCTGGTAAGAGAACTTGGACTTGGACATTCATCTTCTACCGTTATATCCGATCTTCCCTCGGGTCACTGGAGTCTGTGCCTATCTCAGGCGTCTATGGGCATTAAGGCAGGATACACCCTGGATGGAATGCCAACCCATCACAGGGCACACACACACTCACACACACATTCATACACTAGGGACAATTTTTCCAAGATGCCAATCAACCTACCGTGCATGTTTTTGGACCGGGAGGAAATCGGAGAACCCAGAGAAAAAACCCCTGAGGCACGGGGAGAACATGCAAACTCCACACACACATGGCCGAGACGGGAATCGAACCCGGATCCTGGCGGTGTGAGGCGAAACCACTAAACCACCACTACTCTTGGCTATATTTTGGATGGCGTGATTAGATGATTACACTACAAAAAAATCAAGGGCTGGCACCTTCCCTCTAACCAAGGGTGTCTAAACATTTAATAATATCATCGTTGTTGAATCTAGACGAGTACACATTCTTGCCTGGTCTCAAATCAAGTGCGCTAGTATGAACAGAAAACAAACTACTATTGGCAAACAGACTAGCAAACAAACAAACAGATTAGTTAGCAAGTAAACAAGGCGACTCTTTACCTTCCTCCCCTTTGCAGGGCTTTTAAATGGGATGCTCCGCCTCTTGATGTCAAGTCTGTGCTTACTATTGGTCCAAGGCCTCCTTTAATCAATGGGTGGCTCCACCTAAAAGAGTGTTAAAGGCAGAGCAACCAGAAAGGGGGGGGGTCCTCGTGTTCCCATCAATATATTTGGAAAACGAAACATTTCTCAACCCTTTTTTTCCCCTTTCGGCTTCTCCCAGGGGCGCCACAGCGGACGGTCCGCATATTAGATTTGGCGCATTTGACGGGTTTAACGCAAGCCTCCTGTATCTATCCGGGTTTGGGATCGGCACCAGGAAGACACTGGCTTGTGCAATACTAACGGCTGGGGCAGACTGAGGGTTAAGGGCCTTGCTCGAGGGCCCCACTGGTGGCAGTTTGGCTGGGTCTCGAGATACCCTAATGTCTGAGATACTAAGATACCACCTCGTCCAAACGTCTTGCAACACTATTTGCAGCTAATTACAGTGTCCGGCTTGCGACAGAGCTTTTTCACACAATAAATAAATAAATAAATAAATCTCTCTCCTGCAAGCTCAAAGTCTTAACTCTGGCAATTTCCCCTCTAATCCATACCACCATCCCGCCTGCCTTTTTCATCGGCGGAAGGGTTCGTAATTTGTTTGCAAAGTAGTATTAATCGTGGCAGAAACAGATCCGCCGTGCGTCTTGAATAGAGGATTTCCTAATGATCCAAACGCTGATGCAAGCCAATTATTTAATCTGGTGTCTTTGATTTCCAGTCATGAATTAATCATTGCATTACGTCTATTTGTTTTGGTTCAATTATGCTGGGGCCGCTTTTCTTTCTTTCTTTCTTTCTTTCTTCCTTCTCACTCCACAGCTAGAATGTGTTTAATTATATACAGTACATATCCCACCCACATGAATGAAACATCACAATGGGATATAAAACAAACCGCTACTGTATTTGCCGGTGGCTGTAGAGGTTAGATCAGAGAGGGTTGTATATGAGGAGGGAAAAAAAAAGACTATAAGGATTAAATCAGCATAATTATTGAATATTGCATGGTAGTATGATTAAATTTATAACATGAATGTTATTGGAGGGGTAGGGGCACGGTGGTTTAGTGGTTAGCACGTATAGTGTATGAATGTGTGTGATTGTGTGTGTGTGTGTGTGTGTGTCTTTCGATGGTTTGGCATTCCATCCAGGGTGTATCCTGCCTTAATACCCATAGACGCCTGAGATAGGCACAGAGTCCCCGTGACCCGAGGGAAGATCGGATACAGCGGTAGAAAATGAATGAATGAACGAATGAATGTTATTGGAGGGAAGTTGTTTCAATGGTAA
>JACRUU010000021.1:7685876-7705876 GCA_030449085.1 Kryptopterus vitreolus
TATTCCCTTGGTGTCCTGGTCAGCCAGAGTTTTGCGAACCTGGTGGCTCTTCCAGATCAGCCACCCAGTCAGATCTCGCTGAGGAGGGACCTGCTTTCTTAGGCAGGAGGTGCCAGACCTCGCCCCCGGGATGACCTAGTGTGCCCGTAGCACTGGCGGTAGCCCAGTGAAGAAGTGACACTAAAGATTCTGACAGTCTTACTTACTGCTTACTGGTTGTGCCAGTACGTCAGGAGTGGAGGGCGGAGCCGGATGGAACGAGCACTAGGGAACACCTGGACCTGATGAGTAATCAGCATGCTCATTTCCGTCCGGCGATGACTATAAAGAGGCAAAAGACATCAGCCTCGAGGAGAGAGTCACCGGGCAGGGCACGGAGCGAAAAGGTTGGACCAACGTGGCAGGAGCCGAATGGAGGACATGCTGGTCTGTGGGTAGGGGAAACGGCGTACCGGGCCGTAAAGACCCAAGCAGAGAAGAGAAAAGAGGGCCAATCTGCGGGCAAGAGATGGGCAAGAGACGGGCAGACCCCGGCGAAGACTGCTGGGGTTCTCAGGAGGGCTTTCAAGTCGTGAGACTCCCGGCTCTTTCCGTCCCTCGTACACATGGAAAGAAATAAAAATGTCTCTCTGCTTGGTGATCTGCTGTTTGTCTCTATTTCGTCCAGCTCGGACACCTGAATCGTTTACACTGGCCATCACATCCTGTAAAAGGGTTGGGGATTTAAAAGCTCTACTATCTGCAGTTTCCCTCTGACATGGCTGGTTCCTTCTAACTTCTAGCCCGGAAGATCCTGACAGGTAACAATGTATAGGATTCCTGAAAGCTGGAAATAAAATGCTAGGGCTTGCATATATATATATATATATATATATATATATATATATATATATATATATATATATAAATAGTCATTTAAGATTTGGATTGTTCCATTGTCCATGAAAAAATGTCAAGAACGCTTTCCTTGTGCGCTCTCTTTTCCTTGTGCCTCAAACACATTGCTGGCATTGTCTAAAGGAATGTTTTTTGTGACATATATATTAATATCCTTGGTGTCCACAGTATTCACATTCATCAGTTCAATACACTACACCAGGGGTGTCGAACCCTGCAGTCCCGCAGTGTTTCGTTCCAACGCTGCTCCAATATGCATACCATGTAGTTCTTCAAATAAGCCTTAATGACTTGAATAGTTGGATCAGGTGTCTCTTTTTTTTTTTAATTATGGTTGAAGCTAAACTCTGGCCCTCCAGGAACTGTTGGTTTGACACTCCTGCACTACACCTTTATCTACTTCCAGGATCCGTCTCCCGGTGTACCAGGTAACAAAAACAAACCGATAGGCTGTTGAAATGGTATATGTTCACTCTATCCGGGTGGTTTGATTTATCTGGATAGTTTTTTTTTTTTTTTAACAATGATTGAAAACAATGACAATGGAAACGAGCCGGGATGAAATAGGAGTAGAGAGGATTATTTTTAAAATGAAAGGAGTAGAAAGTACGGATAACTGCGTGGAAATGGAAGGAGTAGAAGTAAAAAGTCGGCTGAAAAATAATTACTATGGTAAAGTATAGATAGTGGGCATGATGGCTTAGCACGTTCGCCTCACACCTCCAGGTTCAATTCCAGCCTCCGCCATGTGCGTGTGGAGTTTGCATGTTTTCCCCGTCCCTCGGGGGGTTTCTCCGGGACCCCCTTCCCCCGGTCCAAAAAACATGCACTATAGGTTGATTGGCACCTTGAAAATTGACGCCTGAGATGGTTAATGAAGCATTAGTACTTTGACACCTCTGATTGATATAAACCATGCATTATTTCATGTACACTCCTAAAGGCAGAGTATTACACACACGGGCCTTATCAAAAAAAAAAAAAAAAAAAAAAAGCTTCAGCTTTAGTCCGAAAGTGGCCTTGTTCCAATCCGCTGCCCTCTACACCGCCTGTCAGATTTCCTTTTTTTTTCTTTTTTCATCTGCGGTGCATTTGTTCTGTGGATGAGCTTGACTGACAGACTTGTCTTCCCGACCCTTTTTGCCCGACAGGTGGGAGTAGATGGGCTGTCTCGATGGCAGAGACAGCAATCAACCCCAAAGCCAGCTGCACTACATTCACACACTCGGTTATGCAAGCAAGGTGACAAGCGCTATTCAGAATATAATCACTGCCCTTCAATTAATGGACAAATGTAAGATGAGACAAATACTGCCTGTGTTTTTCTTTTTCTTTTTTTCTTTGTGCTATCATTCTCTCTGCAATTAAATATTAGAGAATCTGCTCGTTCAAGGACGGTTCTCCAAAATGATTCATTATAGGCAACGTTGCAGGGCTTGATTAAGTCACTTATGAGCTTTGAGTTCATCCATGGTTGTAGGAAAGTGATATATGATGTTGGATTTCTGATTGGAAGGTCATGGGGTGAAATCTTACCAACACTAGGCTGCTATCGCTGGGCCATTCAGCAATAAAATGCATCTACGCAATGGAATCAATGTAATTGTTGTTTTAGATGCATTTGTATGTACAGCATTAATGGCTTAGTGGTTAGCACGTTCGCCTCATACCTCCAAGGCTCACACCACCATGTGTGTACGGGGTTTGCATGTTCTCCCCGTGCCTTAGGGGGTTTTTCTCCGGGTTTTCCGGTTTCCCTCGGCCCAAAAACATGCTTGGTTGATTGGAACCTTGGAAAATTGTACCTAGTGTATGAATGTTTGTGTGATGGGTTGGCATTTCATACAAGATGTGTCCTGCCTTAATGCCCATAGACGCCTGAGATAGGCACAGACTCCCCGTGACCCGAGGGAAGATCGGATAAAGCGGTAGAAGATGGATGAAAGAATGAGATGGTCACAAATATAGTAATATGCAGAATACAATTAGCAGAAATAAAAAATCTCAGTGGTTAATATGTTGGACTTCAGATGTTTGTGAGTTGAACCTGGGCTTTTGGGGTTTCGCCAAGCTGCCACCCTTGGGTCCTTGAGCAAGGCCCTTAACCCTCTGTGTTCCAGGGGCACTCTATCATGGCTGACCCCTGTTCTCTGAACCCAAGCTTCCAAACAAGCCGGGAAATGTGAAGAAAATAATTTCCCTCACAGGATCAATAAAGTAAAAAAGGAAGTTTTCTTTTTGTTATAGCCTACAGTTTTTAATCCAAGAATGCACAGAAATCAGTGATAAAATTGATGGAAACAAAAAGCGAGTAAAAAAAAAAATCCAGACTGAAGCCTGCTTCAAAAATAATCCGCATGGAGAAATTACATGACACAGCATTAGATCATTGCACATCCTTGACAGCTTCCTGAGCCTCGGTGTGACTGACAGTCTGGATGAGGCAGTCTTCATCTTCTGTCTGGGAGCGATCGGCACGGTGACGGATGAGGTCAGAGCTCCTGCAGCTCCTCTCTCCTTCCTCAAGGGATGAAGAGATTAAATCTTTCACGGGGCCAAACTCTGTTTTCCCCGAATCCCTGGGAGTTATAAAACTGCAGAGTATTAGCTATCAGCAACAAAACGCCGATAGATTCTTTTTTTATGCGATTATTGTAGGAGAAGCTATTTAGATCAAAAGAACGATTATGATGAGGGAGAAAGGGAAGCGTAGAGAGAAAGAGAGAGAGAGAGAGAGAGAGGGTTAGAGTTGGAGCTCTATGTTTTGCAGGGATCAGAAGTTACAAAAGGAACTGATCTCTGAACTCCATAAAAAGTTAATGATACACCTCTGGTACGAGTCATGCACAGTATGGCCAAAAGTATGTGGACACCAGATGCCTGACTGTCACACATACGTGACTGTTGGAAATGTCCTCACAAATGTCCTTAAAATTGGTCTAGCGGGACGTTTTTTCATAAAGATTTTTAAGTGTGCCCGTAAGGATTACGATGTAATAGGAAAAATATGCTGCTATGGGATTCAATATGGTACAGCTTTACAACTCGTCTTGTTTTTGTAGTCCATAAATAAGGATGAAATAAATCCAGATGTTTCATTGTTCTGTCTCCAGGAAGATGCACTTATACGTCTGCCGTGTTAATCTTTATGCTATGTGGATACGCCTTGGTGACAAAATTCGCGTCAAAAATGCGTTTTTCTCCAGAATGCCTTAAAGTCAAAAAAAGACATTTACTTTGATTTTAATTGTTCTATTTGTCTGAATGCATATATATGGTTAGCACGTTCGCCTCACACCGCCAGGGTCCGGGTTTGATTCCCGTCTCGGCCATGTGCGTGTGGAGTTTGCATGTTCTCCCCGTGCCTCAGGGGGTTTTTCTCCGGGTTCTCCGGTTTCCTCCCCAGTCCAAAAAAACATGCACGGTAGGTTGATTGGCAGCTTGGAAAATTGTCCCTAGTGTGTGAATGTGAGTGTGTGTGTCCTGTGATGGGTTGGCATTCCATACAGGGTGTATCCTGCCTTAATGCCCATAGACACCTGAGATAGACACACGCTCCCCGTGACCCGAGGGAAGATCGGATAAAGCGGTAGAAGATATATATATATATGTGTGTGTGTGTGTGTGTGTGTGTGTGTGTGTGTGTGTGTTGTGTGTGTGTGTGTGTGTGTGTCAACAGCATCCTGGGTGGTAGATGTACAGCAGATAGAAACATAAGGCTAGCTTTTTTTTTTCCTTTTTTTTTTTTAGAAAAATGGCATAGCTTCAACACCCGTCGAAGAAAATCTCCCTTTTAATGAAATGCGGAACGAATAAATTACCTTAAGTCGAAGTGCTCGGTGATGGGTGAGAAGATAAAACCCGCTGAAGTGATGGGCATAATTGGACCTGTCCATATCAAGAAAAAGACTCGAGGCCCACAACAGATCCCACAATACGTCGTGTCCCATCACTCGCGCGACGTTTAATGAGGAACGACTCCCTGGTCTCCAGCTCTTTCTTAGCATTGAGCACGAGTATCAAACGGTATATAAGCAAGAGTCTCATTAAGCTCAGTTCATTTACACGTCCTGTAGATCAACACAGGATATTAAACAGGATATTCTAACTGCATGTCTGCTTGCATGTGTGCACGTGTGTGAATATGTGTGTATATATGCATATGCGTGTATATATATATATATATATATATATATATATATATATATATATATATATATATATATATATATATATATTATATCTATACGGGGCACGGTGGCTTAGTGGTTATGTGTATTGCATGTTCTCCAGGTTCTCCAGGCTCTCAGGTTTCCTCGCGGTCCAAAAACATGCACAGTAGATTGGCACCTTGGAAAATTGTGTGTGTGTGTGCCCTGCGATGGGTTGGCATTCCATCCAGGGTGTATCCTGCCTTAATGCCCATAGACCCCTAGAGATAGGCACAGGCTCCCTGTGACCGGAGGAAGATCGAATAAAGCGATAGAAAAGGAATGAATGAATATATATATATATATATATATATATATATAGATATATATATATATAATAATATATATTATTTAGAACATTGCAGAGAACATTTACATTTTCTTACTTTTTTGCTTTTACTCTTTTTTTTTAAGTAAATTAGCTTTTGCGTATTTCTTTCTTTCCTTATTTATTCATAATAAGTGCTAACATCATGCTCACCTCTGGGGAATGTTCCATTTTTTTTAGGACATTGTCATTGTCAGTGACTGCATTTATTTACTTTTTTGGGCTCAGAAGAGATCACCCTTATCCAGAGCAACATTTATCTCATTCATCCAACCAAGCAGTTCTGTCTTAGGAATCCAGAAGTGGCAGCTCGGTGGCGTGGGACTTAAACTCATGACCTTGAGATCCACAGCCCAATACGTTTAACACTGAGCTGTTCGATTTAATCTGGTATCAGCTACTGTACAATGCCCATAGCCAATGTATGTATATGAACATTGATCGATCTATCTATCTATCTATCTATCTATCTATCTCTCTCTCTGTCTGTCTGTCTGTCTATCGATCAATCTATCTCTCTGTCTATCTATCTATCTATCTATCTCTCTGTCTGTCTGCCTATCTATCTATTTATCTGTCTTTCTATCTATCTATCTATCTATCTATCTATCTATCTATCTATCTATCTATCTATCTATCTATCTATCTATCTACATACCTGTCTGTATGTCTGTCTATCTGTCTATCTATCTATGTCTGTCTATCTAGATCCTCTCTCTCTCTCTCTCTCTCGTCATTTCAAGAACCTTTACACACGGACAAACGCATTTCTAACGTTCTAGATCTCGGCTCACTCCTGGTATCCCCCCCAAGGGTTATTCCCAGGGTTCTCTAGTTTCCTCCTCCCTCCCAGGAAGCTTCCAGTTAAGTCACATTTGCATTTCCTTGTTTTACCGGCTTTTTTTTTAATCCAGGGATGAAGTGATTGATGAAGTGAAGTGTTTTCGGGAAGGCACATGGAAAGATCCTTGAACTGCTTCGTACAATAAAGGTTTTATTATTATTATTAAATGGGTTTTGGAGTTGAGAATTGGAGCTGTAGGGAAACACACACACTCTCACACTCACACACACACACACTCCGGAATCCCACTCATGTTCTACTCCTCTGCCGGGTGTTTCCATCGACCAGAAGCTACTACTACATGCCTCCTCTCCAGACTCCGCACACCACACTGCAGTGTGTGTATGAGAGAGAGAGCGTGTCTCGGTTCCTATTTTTTAAAACCCCTTTTAATGCGTCTTTTTTTTTTTAAATGCGTTTTATAGTTCTTTTCTCGACTCTCGCTGGACGTTTCCCCGCCGCAGCTCCTTGTTGCTGAGTTGAAGCACCGAGCTCCTTCCTCCACACCAGCTCCAATGTGTCTCCAGCAGGACATTTCCCTCCTCTCCGGGCTTCTGCTCTTCTCAGCGTTCCGCTCCGAAATACCACCATCACCACCATTACCTATTTTCTAGCCCGGCTTTACACCATTTTTTCAGGCTCCCTTTTTTTCTCTTCATCTCTCCATTCCTATATACATTTTTGATACTTTTCCCCCCTTTTTATGGAAGTGATGGCGGAGCGGCGAGCGCGGCTGCTTCTCTTTCTTTCCGCTCTCACCTCACTGTACACCGGGGCTTCCCTCGCGCAGAAAGGTAAGTCTTAGTTTATTTTTTGTTTATTTTTTGTTTATTATTATTTTTACTTCTCCTTAAGCGTCCGTATGAAGAGTTCAACGGGACACATTTGTTGCCCCTTCGCGTTTCCATAGAATTCTCCATAGGGTCTAGAGCTTTGCTTGTTACACTCGGCGTGTTTGTTTGTTTGTTAGTTTGTTTATCGTTTGGTTACTTAAGCACACGCCAAAACAAAAACCCCTCCAAAAAACACACTCAAGAGCCTATTTATGATTAATTGTGCCACTTAATGCCCGTCTTGTGCATTTCCGCTGTTGATTGGTGGAGCCCATATTGAATGAAGCAGAATGTTGTTTATGTTGACGAGTTGTTTCATTTAGTACTAAACACAAACACAGTGATATTCAAGGGAAGGAGTTCTAGAGTTCCCCAAAAACTAAAAACGAGTGAGTAGATCTGATTGAAGGATGGGTTTGGAGTCACCACTATATTCCACCAGTGGATCTGTTTGCTTATGGAACTTCAAGCAAACAAGCAAACAAACAAACAAAAACAGAGTTTTGTCTTACTCAATGTCCTTTCCTGCATAAGCGTGAAGGATAGAACGGTGGTGAATGTGGCGAATGTTTGAGCTCTTGTATTTGTACAAGCCAAGGAACTTTGAATGTGTGTGTGTGTGTGTGTGTGTGTGTGTGTGTGTGTTTTGAGCTGGAGAATGTTTTTGTTCATGTGGCAAGTTTCAAGTTACTAACCAAAAGCACTTTCGTCGGTTCGAATACGCACGTTCCGGTGGACGAAAAGAGTGCGGATCAACTCTTTGACCGTCCCTGGTGGCGCCGTCGTTTCTCTTGGTTATGACCCGCCTACTCTGGAATGAAATGTGTCATCGGGACCATGAGTGTTGACCGAAGACGCAAAAATGTGAGACGGGTGCAAACGTTCAATGATTCGTACGTACAGGAATCTATTGTGGTCAGGGGAGTGATGGATTTGGAGACTGGAGTCGCTGGTATTGCATAGCAATAATTTCCATTATGTACCCGTATAGAATAGTTTCTTATGCGTTTAGGTCGAAAGGAGGACGAGAACCTAATGGAAGCCTAATGGGAAGGTGAAAGTCAGGGGTTTGAGCACATCCCCCCCCAAAAACGCCTTTGAAGAGTAATGTGAACAGCACGTTTCATACGCTCTCTTGTCGGATCCGGTTCCGCTATCGTCCCAATTTCTTTTCCCATAATTGCATCTGGCAATCGCGGCAGGTAACGAGCAGAAATGGAGACATCTGTAACTATCGCCGTGGCCTACTCGAGCGCTCGGCAGGGGACGAGGGATGAGTCTCTGTGATCTCCAAAGCAAGCTTAATCCTCATCAGTGTCGGGAACGATTCGGCAGGGACGATACTAACCCCCCCCCCCCCCCCCCCTCCCTCATAAGAATGTTTTTTTTTGCTTTCGTGGACACACACACACAGCAATGTATTGCGATAGACTCAGCACACACACACACACATAAACACACACACACGATGTACTGTGTAGGTGTGAATGGGGCAGACAGCAGGGTGTCTCTCAGCTGTTGCTCTGCCGTCTCGCACAGCTGCCCTTCATTTTCGTCCGCCGCCCGAGATAGATTAATAAACCCCCGCCTAATTAAACCCATGTGTAGACACGAAGAAATGAACAGGCCAGGGCATTCATTCAAGTGTTCATGCTCGTTCTTAGCACGTCGATGTCCGTGAAAGCGGAGGCGCCGTGCTGTTGGGGTTCTCTTGAACTCGTCTAAATGAATTACAGCTTTATACACTCAGCAGTTCGTTTCTTCATACATGTTGCCGATATACATCATTTCCAACATTCATTCATTCATATTTTCCCGCTTTTATCCAATCTTGTTGGCGGGAGCCTGTGCCTATCTCGGGCGTCTTGGGGCAGCAAGGCAGGAGACACAAAATGTATGAGGTGCCAATCCATTGCTGGCCACACACACACACACACACACACACACACACACACACACACACACAAGGTGCCAATCAACCTATCGTGCATGTTTTTGGACCGGGGGAAACCGGAGACCCTTGGAAAAAAAAAACCTTGAGAACATTCAAACATTCACACACACACACACACACACACATGGCGGAGGCGGGAATCGAACCCCCAACCCTGGAGGTGTGGAAATGTGCAAATGATTAAAGTTTGTGCTAATTAAAGGAAGCAGTACGACTAATTTATTACAGCACCTCAAACACAACCACGTTGTTGAATGGGGAAGTGTGTATGTGTGTGTGTGTGTGTGGGGGGGGGGGGGGGGGGGGGGGGGGGGGGGGGGGGGGGCATTGTGGGTACTCGGCGAGTCAGTAAGTGCATAAAGACAAACCGTTTTCTGAACATAACCAAATGTTGGCGAATGAGCCAAGATGTGGATTTAAGAGTCAGGGCACGCAGTGTGGGATTTTGGCCATGAGACAAATTATGAAAATCCTAAATGACTCGTATAATCCTGGGTTAAAATCTGTAGTCTTTGATCGGCGGTTTGTTCACTGACAGCCGCTTAACGGCCGGCTCGATCATTTCTTTCCTCCGATGAAATTCCGTCATCGTGAGAAGGTTTTAGTGCGATCGTACCACCTCCAAAACCATGTAAACGTGAAATCTCAGACGGTACATAAATAAAGTCATGCGCGACGGTGTGACTACCAAGAACCTAATATACATGTTTGTGTAGTTTAAATGGCAGCACTCGCAAAGTCCTGGCAGCGTCCCAACGTATCGTATGGCAATTAAATCACAGCACAACACCACCAAAAGATGAATTTTTAATCAGTACAAGTTTGTTCAAGTCAAGCAGCAAAAATCTGCCAGATGTACACATCTGGCTCTAAAAACTCTCCTTGTGGAAACTGCGAAAGTGCTGTTTCCTGATGTCGTTTTAAACAGCATCATTACATTGAAGCATTCATTCATTCATCTTCTACCGATATATCCGATCTTCCCTCGGGTCACGGGGAGTCTGTCTATCTCAGGCGTCTATGGGCATTAAGGAAGGATACACCCTGGATGGAATGCCAACCCATAGCAGGACACACACACACTCACACATTCATACACTAAGGACAATTTTCCAAGGTGCCAATCAACCTACCGTGCATGTTTTTGGACCGGGAGGAAACCAGAGAACCCGGAGAAAAACCCCCTGAGGCACGGGGAGAACATACAAACTCCACACACACACACACACACACATGGCCGAGATGGGAATCGAACTCGGAACCTGGAGGTGTCAGGCGAACGTGTTAACCACTAAACCACCGTGCCCCTACGTTGAAGCATATACAAGTATATTTTGTCTTTCTGCTCTCTATATATAGGGTTGCTATCTATTATTTGAGTATTCTAGCGATTATTCTATCGAGTAATCGGATAATCGATACTTTTTCTTTATTAAAGAGCAATACTAAATAAGAGAGAAAAAATAAGGCAGGTCTCTTAAAATGAACAAGTAATTGTTTTTTCCTTCAAGAAAAACCTGCATTTTATTGCTATTATAAGTATAGCTGTGAAAACTAAACACATTTACTGTATTTAATTTCCATATTCCATTAAAATGCAAACACAGTGCGTTCAAAAAGTTCCTCCACAGTGGCCACACAGTAAGTTACGGGAAACTACACGCTTAACAAGACTCATTATTGTTCTCGCGCATGTATTTATTTAGTAAATACAGTAAATATACAATATGGTGATGTGGTATTCCTGTCTCCAGAAAAGCTGCTTGAAATCTTTCCCACAAAATGAATCTGTTTATTTTTTCAGCAGTTTAAATATACACGTGCTCCACTACCTGCAATACACGTCACTGCGGAGGGATTTTTTTAACGCAATGTACGGATCACGACTCGCGGTTCGGTATCATTAGTTTAATGATCGCGGAACGACAGGGCCCGGCCTATATTGCTTTTTACGGAATTTCATATCTACACAGAGCAGTCATGTGATCTCGTGTTATCGGTCAACAACAGCGTCTAGCCGACGAGCAAACGAACTTTAAAAACGCCTCGTGCATTATTCATAACTTATTACATTACATTTACGGCATTTGGCAGACGCCCTTATCCAGAGCGACTTACTATAGAGTATTTGAGGGTTAAGGGCCTTTCTCAAGGGCCCACTAGTGGCAACTTGGTGGTGGTGGTGGTGGGATTTGAACCCTTGTTCTTCTGGTCCAGAGGAGAACACCTTAACCACTGAACTACCTCCTCCCAATAATAAGTGTCCTTACTGTAATGTTTCTCCTTATAAATGGAAAGTATTTGTCTCCTCCCACTTTTTTGTCGATCCCCCAATCAATCGTTATTTCGAGTAATTTTTGTTAGACCCAGGAATTATTACAGCCCTGTGTGTGTGTGTGTGTGTGTGTGTGTGTGAGCGTTTTTAGCTCATATTGTGTTTGTGCTGTTTAGTCCAACCTTGCCTGATCCATCCTATAACAGCCCTGGCAAGACTTCCAGGACCCACCCATGTTGAGCGGGAGGAGAACACACTGGAACGCTGAGGCTTGGATGGACGATGCGATTGAGGCGTGTAAATTTGGGATTGATGACAGATTCCAGGCTCATCTTCGTCTCATGCTGCTGTTTATCATGCCGGGACATCTTTGGCTCGCCGAGCACAAATGATTACTGGCTCATTACGTCGCCACTCTCTGGTTTCTCTCCGGGTTTTTTCTCCGAGCCACCGAGCGAGCTGTTTATTAGCGCTCATCCGACACTTCCTGCAGCTCGCCTGCGCAGATTACAGGGAAGTAGAACGCGGAGTTAAGGGCCAAAACTCAAACTTTAAGGCTAGTCAACATGGTGTTTGTTGACAGCCGCCTGACAGGCCTGCAGGCTTAGAGGTAAAAAGTAAAGCTGTAGGGGAGGCTGGTGGGCAAAGCTCTGTGTGGGAATTGGAATTGACAGCCTTGACAGCCATTTTGCGAGATATTGAATTGGCTAAACTCTGCTGACATTCAGTCCACGTTTAGACTTGCACTGTACGGCCAAAAATAAAAGAAACACGCCTAACCGAGATCCATTCATGCTTTTTAAACATTAACGTTTATTCTCTATTTGCTGTTATAATAACCTCCACGCTTCTAGGAAGATGTTTTGCCAGATTTTGGAGTGTAAATGTGGAGATTTGTACTCGTTCAGCAACAGAGAGGCTGCAGTGGACTTTGTAATTCATCCCAAAGGTGGTCAGTAGGGTTTGAGGTCAGAGGTCTATAGCAGGAGATCTCCACTCGAGCCGCATGTGAAGCGTATCTTTATGGATGTTGTAAATTTTGGATACGGTGGGAAAACACGTCCGTTGTTTTTAGACTGGTTTTTGTCGCCGTCATGTTTATCCCGCAGCGCCACACAGGCATCCCCATTCAATAAGTGGTTCTTTTGAGGTGCTGGAATAAATGAGACTTGCCGCTTCCTTCAGTCGCCCCCTTATAAACGAGCTCTTCGGATTCATCAAAGCGCCGCCGTGTTGTATTCCGTTGTATGTTGTATTCCGGGAGGTGGAAAACTACGGAAGCTCGACGCTTTGGTCCAATTCAGTCCCTATAACCTATCAATGATGTAATATGTTGGTGTTCCAAACCGAGTGGAAATAGTAAAATCGGTTTTCCTAGTTTCAACATCTGCTAAAACCATGAACTTGTATTAATAATGTTTAATCTCCCAGTTCTAATTTTGTTTAAAGGACACAGGAACAGGTTTAGGTCTCCGAATTCAAATTCAAGGGAAAATCTATACCATCCACATTCCTATACAAAACCACAAACGACTGGAAAAGGGCAGTACGGACGTACGGATCACGACTCGCGGTTCGCTATTATTATTTTTTGAATATATATCATATTTTTAATGATGGCAGAACGAAAAGGTGCTTTTTTTTTTTCTCCTTACTTATATTGCTTTAAATGGAATTTCGTATCTACACACAGCAGTCACGTGATCATGTATGGACCCAGATCTTTGGTCCAGACAGTCTACTATAATTTTCTCACCATTAAAAGCATGTGAGTGTAAGCACTGAGCCTGAATGTGTCCATGTACCATTTTTTTTTTATAGATTTTTCAGTACAAGCAACTTTGCTCGAGCTTGGATACTGTTCTGTACAAACTTAAAGATAAGCAGCGCAAAGAAAATTGGGCGGCACTAACACTTAAAACCGAGAACAAGATTCACTCCGCGATAAAACCCGTGTTCTTTATTACAGCAAGACTCGACTCTGTGATAATCACTGCAGTTTGTGTCATGATCCGTGTACCACGCCCTAATGATTGATCACAAATCAACATATCAATAATCTACTGGTACAATAATCACAGGTTTCTATCGGATCCCTCATTCTAATACATTCATTATCATTGCTATAGTAGCAGTTAATTCACAAGGACTAATGGTAAGTAATCTATATGCTATAATGTAATAAAAAAAGAACACCTGTAGCTTTGTGTATTGGGAAACCTGATTTTTCCAGCCGTATGGGATTTATTAAAATAATACCACAGCTTTAAAGACACACATGCTTTACAAGTCTATTGTAAACCTTAGGATGGAATTGGGAAAAAGCTTAAAAGGTGTCTTAAAATAAGGCTATCCTTCTTTAAAGCGTGTACTGATGATAAACTATATCTCCCACAATGCATGCGGACTGCATTACCCGCAAAGTGACGGCATCCCACTACTAGATTGCAGTGCATCCCACATCAGGGCCATTTTTCCAATGAGCCGAATTGAGAAACTTCTTCCCAAATTGTCCAGGAAGCGAAACATTGATGCAGATGGGAGGCACTTCCAAGAAAGATGAGAAAGCGAATACATGTTGCGTCTTTTGTGTTATGAGGCGGCGTCGCTCATCACACACTGTATACTGTCTTATAGTTTCAACTGGCCCTTCGAGGGCAAACCATAATACTGATGTGGCACCACAGTGACGATGGGTTTAAGGCACTAGAGTCTAGTCTAAGCACTAATCTCCACAAAAGCAGCCTCCGAAAATCTAGTGGAAAATGTTATGATGGCAGCAAATGGGAGAATAAATGTGGGATGCAAACAGCTGAAAAGTAGCTTATGGTTGAGGCGTCCACATACTTTTGGTCTTGTTGACTTGTTGAAAAAGGAACCCTGAGGTGAGAAGGAATTGTACGCCGATGATAATTGGACCTAAATTGCGCCATAACGTTAAAAGTAACTACAAGCGGCTTTCTGTCCTTTAATGAATAATAATATATATTGAATAGAAGACAAGGCTGTGATAAAGGAGGAATAAAATGCTGTCATAGGAGAATAATCCGCTTTGAGTTGGTCATTCATTCTGGGTTTATCTGTTACTTTGCCACGCATTAAAGCGAACTGATGTAACACACAGCGCTAATTACATTTGCCTCGCCAAAGATTTCGAAATGAGGTCCGAGGCATTGTGCGTGTTTTTTTTTTTTTTTTTTTTTTTTGGTGCCCCCATTTTAAACTGTACATAAAAGGAATTCGGAAATTATATAAATGGTCCATGGCCGTTGCGTTTATTATATATTTTTGGCCGTCTTTGTTTAATTTTCGATTCGATCTTGAAAGCAGATAAAGGAGAAAAGGTTTTGTTATTGCTTCTGAGCGCACACACACACACACACACACACACACACACACACACACACACAGGACATGGCTTTTAATTTTCTCTATTCATTTAATCACACACTCAAACTCCTCTCACAATACTAAATAGGATCAAGTGAACAATTCAATATCCAAGTCGAACCTGTAAATGCACGTGAAATGTCTTATGAAGAAACGTCCGCTCTGGAGCCAGTCGCACAACTGATACGCAACAACTGAAATTGCAGGGTGAAGATATGTGGGGTCCTTCTGTAACAAGGACTTTTTGAACAAGGATCTTCCCTCGGGTCACGGGGATTGTGTGCCTATCTCAGGCGTCTATGGGCATTAATGCTGGATACACCCTGGATGGAATGCCAACCCATCTCAGGACACACACAAACTCACATTGACACACTAGGGACAATTTTCCAAGGTGCCGATCAACCTACCGTGCATGTTTTTGGACCGGGGGAAACCGGAGAACCCAGAGAAAAACCCCATGAGGTACGGGGAGAACCGTACTTCCACTACAGTAGATGGCAGGGGCGCTGTCAGTGACGGAGTATGCACAGGGAGTGATGAAAAGTGCATGTAGCACTTAGATTCACTGTGACTCCGAATCTCCCGAGTCATGTATTGTGACTCAGGCTCAAGTTCTTCCTATGCGTGGGTCATGATAGAAAATAATTAAGAGGCACTGACGGATAAACAAAGCATCATTCATCATTAATAACAATATATAAATAAAGGCAAACGTGTTATTTCGAAGGCGCGTGTCAAACTGGTAGCCCTTTGTATGACTCGGTATACATGAAGTCCCTCTCAGTCTCAAAATATGACCCACTTTTTAAACTAAGCTAGGACAATATTAGAAGTTTACAAACATTTTTGAAAATCGTTGTCGGTAAAATCCCAGAAATGATCGGACATCCCTACGGTCACGGTCATCTTTTTCTAGCATGCTGATTAAAATACTTTTCCACTCATTAAACTCTATTTGTATATGATGTACTCGAGCAACGTTGCTCCATGCCAGCTGTGACCCTTTTAAATCCCAACATCTGTTTGTCATTTCACACGGAATGTGGACTTTTCCGAGATTCGGCTGCGCCCTAAACGACCAACGGAGACAGTTGTGTGTTTGGTAAAATGTGTGTAGCATGTCCAGTTTTACCCACAATCACTATATACATATATATGTGTGTGTGTATGTATGTATGTATGTATGTATGTATGTATATACACACATTCATTCATCCGATCTTCCCTCGGGTCACGGGGAGTCTGTGCCTATCTCAGGCGTCTATGGGCATTGAGGCAGGATACACCCTGGATGGAATGCCAACCCATCGCAGGGCACACACACTCACATTTATACACACATTCATACACTAGGGACAATTTTTCAAGGTGCCAATCAACCTACCGTGCATGTTTTTGGACCGGGGGGAAACCGGAGAACCCGGAGAAAAACCCCCTGAGGCACGGGGAGAACATGCAAACTCCACATACACATGGCCGAGACGGGAATCGAACCCGGATCCTGGTGGTGTGAGGCGAACGTGCTAACCACTAAGTCACCGTGCCCCTATATATATATATATATATCTATATATATATATATATATATATATATATATATATATATATATATATAAATAATATAATAAAATACGGATTTCCCTTATATTTTTTTTGTATCCCCCCCCCCCCCCCCCCCCCCCCCCCCCTTCCTCAGGAATGAGGTGTGTTGTGTACCTGAACAAAAGCACTGCTGATCCCTTGGCAATGCCTTCTTAGCAGTCCATTGTGTGTGCGTGTTTTGGGGAGGAGTGGTCCCAGAAGGGGGTGGCGAGGCTGGGGTTTGGGGTGTTCGGGGGAATTGGTGTAATGGTGTAAGCGGCTCACAGGTGGGAAAAACGGAGAGCTTAAAATTTGCGCCATTGCCCTTGACCACCATCATTTAGTAGGATTAATTTTTTTTTTAAGCTGCTTTGCTTGAAAAAAGATCAGGCCAGTAAATAACAATACAAAAGGAAGGTGCAAGCGAGAATAGTGCTTTAGTGGCTCGTGTAATAGAAAACGTGTGCATGCATCTTTATTATTTATTTATTTATTTTTCTTCTTCTCCAAACCAGGTTGTAAAACACTGCTCTGGCTGACTCGATGTGCTTGCTGGGAAAGCCATATATCCTCTCACCTTTCCAGGAATGATTGATTTAAGAGAGTGAAGCCGGCAGTAACGGCGTGCTTTACAGCGACGGTACACGCAGGGCCGCAGCGGTCGTAAAAGCCGCTCGGTCTTTGCAATGGCTTGCGAATGATAAACTGACCTTTCCTTCTCATTAGTTTTATGGAGTATCAGCTTTATCTCTCCAGGGCAGGGCCTGTTCATGGATGGACGTGTGTGTGTGTGTGTGTGTGTGTGTGGTGTGTGTGTTTGTTTTTTTTTTTTTTTTTTTGGGGGGGGGGGGCGGGTTTGAAGGCAAATAACAGAATGACTTTAAAAACCCACTGGGCAGGACCCGACCAAGTAAAAGATGAGTTCGCTCGTCATGACCGAGTAGCATAGAAAGAGTACCATCAAATTTACTCCCAGTTGTCAACATAATAACGATGGCAGCGGTGCATGAAGTACACGAGCCGTGCAGATGCACTCGGTAAATCATGCTAGTAAAACTTAGTCCTCATAAACGTTCATTTAATTAAATACACACACAATCATTATAGCGATTACTGCCGTTATGTTGTTGTTTGAATAAATATATACACAAAAGATGATATTGGTGCGGCACTTCAATGCGTGTACTTACACAAGCTCCGCTTTTCGTAACCTGCAGCTTACAGTGTTCTTTGTTGAGTTTAATATAAAATGATCCCATGCCTCGGATAATTTTTTTTTCTTGTTGCCGCTTGACCGTGGCATTCTTCAGGCCGTGCTGTGTTGAAGTTACGCTAACCTGGAATCAATTAATTGTTCCGTAGCTAATTATGACTACACTGTAAAAGTATTGGCACCCTTATGAGGCAAATAATGCACCTATTGTGTGTATTGGTTATTGTTGTCACGATACCGGTATTTGTAACTTCAGTAATTCGAAAGATATCGATATTCAATACCGTTTTCAATACCACGGAGAAAAAAATTGCCACAATGTTAAGGGGTAAATCTGTTTTTTTTTTTTTTTTATTAGAAGACAGATTGTTGAATTTAAGTAAATCGTAACATCTTTATATTGTATGCACAGGGAATATTTGGCCCTGTGAATCCACTACTATTGTAGAAATGTTCATGTTGCTTCCTTTTTGTTTCCTTATATCTTTATCATGCTGAACAGACCAGCACTGAATTTTTAATCAGAGATAAATAATAAATTTTTTTCTATAGCTTATTGTTGTTTTCTTGGGTGGGAGTAGAACAGCATGGCTTGAATGGACCACAAGCTTATTGAACTTGGTGTGAATGGGAATGGATTGCGTCCCAGTTCACCTCAGTAGTTGACTTTACAAACTTTCCTGGTTAATGGTCCGGTGTCTAAAACGTTTGTTCATAGGATGCACATGGGGTGATAAAAAATGAAGCATTGAACAACATACTATTGAAAGTAAAGATACTTGCTGGAATAAATTGGTCCTTTAGTTGGCACAAATTTTACAGCGGGTCTTTGTCTTATTGAACATCTGAAGTTACAAACCCGAACCATTTTGGAAACGGATTCATCATAGCGAGCTGCCGTGTTGTATTTTGAATTTCGCAAGTGCAATGCGGGACGGGAGGCGGAGAACTACGGAAGCTCGCTGTGTCAAACCGAGCTGAAATCGATTTTCGTATTTTCAACATTGACATAAACCATAAATTTAAATTCATCGGAAATGACGATTAACCTCCCATCTCTACTATACTATAATGAACCGGGTGGGAGGCGGAGAACTATGGACGCATGATGAGCTAAACCAGTGCTTCTCAATTATTTCCAGTTACGCCCGTCAACCCAGCCAACCTAAATACAGGTGTCCCACCGTAGCGGAAACACGGGGTACAAACCTCCTGGATTTGGCCTCCTTTTGTAGCCGATTCCCCCGGGGTAACGCGCCCCACTATTAAAGAAACACTGCGCCAAGGTGAAATCGTAAATTAAATTTTCTTTTTTTTCAAGGATGTGTGTACATTACACGTCTAGGTGGCTAGGTTTCCGCACAAAGGCATCCGTGCGCAAGTTAATTCGCTTCGCCGCATAAATGGACGGATTCCAGGTGCCCGAGACCTGTAATAATCAATGACCTAGGCGGTAATTAACACACCCTTGATCTTCTCCTGACTGACTTTCTTTGTCCTCCGTCCTCCTCTTTCATACCGTGGTCCGCCAGAGCAGCGATTGCTTTTCGACCCCCGTTTGAACTCGTCATAACCGTCCTATCCGTCAGTGAAGCTATCGCTCTGGAAAGACCGATGGGACTTAATTATACGGTAGGGGTCCGTTTCGTCAGCGAAGGCAATTAATTTTATCCTTTAGCAGCAGCGGATGATAAACAATTTTTCTCCGTGCGAGTACGCAACCGAGCTCGGCTGCTGTGTGGGGGGCCTCTTCGGTCCGAACCATATCGCTGTTGCTGATTAACGTTAAGGCGTTCAAATTATCCTGCGGTATGACACAGGAAAATGCGCACTTTGTTTTTATTTATTTATTTATTTATTTATTTTAAATGGAAGGAGGGTCTTCCGGGACCCTCGCCTGAGCAAAATCGCTCTATATTTGAAGATGAAGAGCGTGGTCTTTATTTTATGCGCCATACACGGTAGACAGTCCAAGCTTTTACACTTTTCCTATTAGCCCTGTTCAATCCGCAGCATCGTCGTAGACACAATTTATCTGAGCTCTCATTGGCTGCACATTTCACCTACACATCATTGGGTTGAGCGCCCGTTATTCACTAGCAGTGTTGCATTATACATGACAAAGGACTTGTCTAATCCAATAACTGCGCTGTGATTTGCCTGAGCTTTTGGCGTATTTATGCACGGGGGGAATGGGGGCGAATAGCACTCGTCGTTGTTTAGAGTCATTCCTCGTGTTTGTGCCATTATTCAATCCAACGACGGAACCCCCGCGATGCGACCGGAAATTAAGTTTGGCTGCTGGTTTGCGGCGTCCTGCTAAAAACGCACGGGAAACATGTTCGCGTTGAACGTTTACATGAAATGGGGGACCGGCGCAAAACGGTCCTGTTTTGAAGAAAGACGCCATGCCGCTTCATCTGGCTCGTTTTGACATTCTGGCGCTGTCGTTTTGATCCAAGAGTGGGGAT
>JACRUU010000021.1:7713376-7725876 GCA_030449085.1 Kryptopterus vitreolus
ATTCACTAAAAGCTTGGTTAAATAAGAAAGTTTTCACCCTGGACTTAAACACTGAGACTGTGTCTGATTCTCGAACATTAATAGGGAGGGAGTTCCATAACTTTGGGGCTTTGTAGGAGAAAGCTCTGCCCCCCCGCTGTAATTTTCCTAATACGTGGTACTGACAGACAGCCTGCATCCTTTGATCGAAGCAGGCGTGGTGGAACATAAGGCTCTAATAGTTCTGTTAGGTACTGTGGGGCGAGACCATTCAGTGCTTTATAAGTTAATAGTAATATTTTAAATTCTATACGGAATTTCACTGGGAGCCAGTGCAGTGTGGATAGGACAGGGGTGATGTGCTCATATCTCCTAGTTCTAGTGAGCACTCTCGCTGCCGCGTTCTGAACTAACTGAAGTTTATTTATACACCGTGCTGAACATCCAGACAGTAAAGCATTACAGTAATCCAGCCTGGATGTGATAAAAGCATGGACTAGTTTTTCTGCATCATTAATTGACAATATATTCCTAATCTTAGCGATTATTTCTGAGATGGAAAAATGCTATCTTGGTAATATTATCTACATGAGGCTTCGAATGAGAGATTGGAATCTATAATCACACCCAGATCTTTTACAGTTGTACTGGGTGTGATAGAAAGACCATCTAGAGTTAACGTTTGGTCTGATATTTCACTCCTAGCTGCATGTGGTCCGAGTACTAGAACCTCTGTTTTACCCGGATTAAGTAGGAGGAAGTTACTTAACATCCATTCTCTTACGGCTTTCACACATTGCTCCAACTTTACTTAAACTGATTTTTTTCATTTGGTCGAGCTGAGACATATAACTGTGTGTCATCAGCGTAACAATGGAAACTTAATATCGTATTTACGAATTAAGTTGCCCAGAGGAAGCATGTAAATAGAAAAGAGCAATGGGCCTAATACCGAACCCTGTGGCACACCATACTGTACCTGGGAATGCACAGAATAGTCACCATTTAAATCTACAAACTGGTAGCGGTCAGTTAAATAAGACCTGAACCAGGCAAAGGACTGTTCCCTGAATTCCTACTACCTTTTCCTAATCTGTGAAGGAGAATTTTATGGTCAATGGTGTCAAAGGCTGCACTGAGGTCGAGTAATACCAGCAGAGAGACACAGCCTTGATCAGAGGCCAGTAAGAGATCATTCACTACTTTGACGAGTGCTGTCTCTGTGCTGTGATGAGGTCTAAATCCTGATTGGTAAAGTTCGTGTATGTTATTCTTAAGTAAGTACGAACTTAACTGCTGTGCAACTACCTTTTCTAAGATTTTTGAAATGAAGGGGAGGTTTGATATCGGCCTATAGTTTGCTAGCTCACTGGGGTCGAGGTCAGGTTTTTTAATTAGTGGCTTAATGACTGCTAATTTAAAGGATTTTGGGAAACATACCCACTGCTGAGTGAAGAGTTTACTATTGTCAGCAGGGGTTCTGATACTGCTGCTACT
Organism: Kryptopterus vitreolus; assembly: GCA_030449085.1. Taxonomy (NCBI): domain Eukaryota; kingdom Metazoa; phylum Chordata; class Actinopteri; order Siluriformes; family Siluridae; genus Kryptopterus; species Kryptopterus vitreolus. The sequence continues at coordinate 7,714,853 of JACRUU010000021.1, forward strand.
ACCTGTTTCAAGAAAGTGTGTGGGTACGGGATCTAATACACACGTTGTCGATTTAGCAGAAGAGATGAGTGAAATTAATTCATTCTCTTCGAACAAGAGTAAAATGATCTAGGATCTGGTCTGGTGTATTTAGTTTATCACCAGAATCAATGAAAAAATCGGGATTTAAGGCCTGAATATTTTCCCTAATATTTGTTATTTTGTTATTGAAAAAATTGAAATCATGAAGTCGTCGCTACTACATGTTGTTACTGTGGAGATTTCTATTGTGTTCCTATTCCTAGTTAACTCTGCTATAGTGTTAAATAGAAATCTAGGATTGTTTTTATTAGTTTCTATAAGGGTGGAAAAGTAAACAAAAAAATAAGCTGATCTAGCTTCACTCAGGGCTTTTTTATATTTCCTGGTGCTCTCTTTCCATGCTGTTTTGAATGTTAACAGTTTAGACTGACGCCATTTTCGTTCTAATTTTCTAACGCTCTGTTTTAAAGAGCGTGTTTGGTCATTATACCAGGGGCGAAGTTTCTTATCTTTAACCATTTTTCTTCTAACTTGGTGCAACATTATCTAAGGTGCCACGGAAGGTTGACTCTAGATATTCGGTCGCCTGGTCGAGTTCTACATGGTCAGAGGGGGATCCAATGATCATGGATAATTTTGGGAGATCGCTAACGAAACTCTGAGCAGTTAAAGATGTGAAAATACGCTTTAGTTTGATAGCGCGGTGTTGTGTGTACATCATTACCGTAACACACTTTAAATAAAATTAGATCGTGGTCTGATATAACTTCGTTCTGCGGGACAGTCACTATGCTAGTAATACTTACCCCGAACGATAATATCAAATCTAAGGTGTGACCTGCTTTATGAGTGGGTCCTATCACACACTGATTGACTCCCATTGAGTCGAGTATGGACATAAATGCTGTCCTCAGCGGGTCGTCTGTGTTCTCAAAATGAATATTAAAATCTCCGACGATTAGCGCTCTATCAACAGAAACGACCAGATTTGATAATAGTGAATTTGATAGTAAATCTGCAAATTCACTAAGAAATTCAGAATACGGTCCTGGGGTCTGTAAATGATAATTAATGGAAGCGGCTGTCTCACCTTATTATTGATGGCTATACTAATATTAGTATGGAGAACTTCAAAGGCAGTGAACTTATGTCCATGCTTGTGTACAATAGTTAAATTATCCTTATAGATAAGTGCGACTCCTCCTCCTCTACCAGTTAGGCGAGGCTGCTGTATGTAGCTGTATGCTGGAGGACTAGCTTCATTTAATGCTACATACTCGTTTTGTTTAACCCATGTTTCTGTTAGACACAGGATATCAAACGCCTGATCCGAGATCATTTCATTAACTAAGATTGCTTTAGATGTAAGAGATCTGATATTTAATAAACCTAACTTCAGAACAGAGGTGGAGGCTGTGTGTTCAGTAAGATCTGAATAAGAGGTATCTACATTAATTAGATTATTAAAACAGACTTTCTGAGTCTTTCGAGATTTGTTGGTTTCGCTCGAGAAACAGACACAGTCTCAATTTTATATAACCTGAGTGACAACTCTGTACAGCTAGCAGACGGTTGGATTAGCCGGTTTGTCTGCTCCTTGGCCTGGACTCTGGGTAGTCATTGATTAACTAGTCCTACCCTAAGACTATGTGCTATATTACAGGAAAGGAGAGCGGCCCCTTCCCTGGTGGGATGGACACCGTCTCGCCCTAACAGGCCAGGTTTACCCTCAAAAGTTTTCCAATTGTCTATGTAGCCCACGTGGTTTTCGGAGCACCACCTGGACATCCAGCGGTTTAGCGACCATAACCTGCTGTAAGCTATGTCGCCACGTCTCATTGGGATAGGGCCAGAGCATATTACAACATCGGACATTGCCTTCGCTAATTTAAACACCTCTATGAAGTTACGCTTGCTAGTTTCTGACTGGCGAAGGCGTATATCGTTAGCTCCTGCATGGACAACTATCTTAGAGAACTTACGCTGGCCTACAGCCCTAAGACTACCTGAAATGTCCGGTGCTCTGGCTCCTGGCATACACTTAACTACAGCCGCTGGTGCCCCTAAAGGCCTGGCTAATTTCACGTGTCTCACTATTGAGTCTCCGAATAACCAGAGTACCTTCAGGTTTCTCAGTGGGTGCTTCACTGAGGAGAGCAAACCTGTTGGACACGTGAATCGCATTGGCGTGCTCCGGTGGGCTAGCCTTAGCCGTAGCTTTGGCTGAACGAGTATGCCGCCGAGTCGTCACCCATTCGCCCCGCTGTGAGGGCTCTAAAGCCGGAGTCGCTGACTGGCTAGCTCTCCCTGCGGCATCCAGACTCCTCGTTACAGGTACTCTACACTTTTTCTTGCTACCACTCTCTAAGGTCTGGATGCGCTCCTCTAATGCTAAGATCTTCTCCGTCAGTTTGCTAACTAGCGCACACCTATCGCAGGTAAACTTATCAGTAATGACGGAGGAAGACTGTCTAAACATCCCACACTCAACACACTGAACAAGCTGAACATTAGCCATGCTACGTACCGTTTTGGGCTGCGCTGTGCTCGCTGCTCGCTCTGGGCTGCGCTGTGCTCGCTGCTCGCTCTGGGCTGCGCTGTGAAATAAATACATGAGTTTGCAGAAAGTTATTGGTAAATAATAGAATTTGTTGCATATACATGAGTGAAATTGTTTCTTCATATATTCCAGATTCTTTGGAAGCTAGGGGTCAGAGTGCAGGGTCAGCCATGATACAGCGCCCCTGGAATACATGGGGTTAAGGGCCTTGCTCAAGGACCCAAGGGCAGCAGCTTGGCAATACCCTGACCTTCTGAGCAGTACATTTACATTTGCGGTAGGGGTCGACCGATTATCGGCACCGATATTAATGATTTTTATGATTGACGGAATCTTTCCAAAACCGATTTGCCAATTAAATAATTTAGTTAATTTCATTAACAGAAAACGAGATATTTAGGCTGTGGAACTGAGGGTGCCTGATAGGCTATTACCGTTATAGACTTCATAGTTGTTGTCTTATTAACATCTTCTATAATGGATCTATGAAGACAATTAAATTCTCTTCCTTTTAGATTAGATTTAGATTTACAATTAAATTGAGCTCTTGTTATTAATAATAATGTTATTAATAATAATGACACACATTCATTTTCACACCAGACACGCATCAGTTCAAAATATTGTTTATTGCTGCATTTGATCTATAATAATGGGTATCGGCATTGGTCGACCCCTAATTTGCGGCATTTGGCACAACTGAGCAATTGAGGGTTAAGGGCCTCGCTCAAGGGCCCACTAGTAGCAGCTTGGTGGTGGTGGGATTTGAACCTTTATTCTTCTAGTCCAGAGTCCAATGTCTTAACCACTGAGCTCCCGCCTCCCTTCAGTAGGTCAATTTGATTGGTTAGCCAGTAAACATGTGGGAAAGAGTTTATAGTTAAATTGCTCGAATAGAAGTGCTCGTCTCATCAGAATAAGGCCACAGATTTGCTGGTGACTTGAGTACGTACTCGTACTCATTCTCATATTTGAACTAATCAACTCTCGCTTCGGAATACCGCGTTCATCGCAAGGAAAAAAAAATCATTTCTTATCGTATCTGGGGACTCATTTTTTGATTACTCAATTCCGTCTCGGTTCAGTAGCCTTCCGACATTAACTCCTAATGTTTTTAGGAATCGCAGTCAAATGAGGCTCACCGGGAGCGCGATTGAATCAAGTCTAGAGAGGCTTTCCGAACAATTACCATCCGTTAACGGTGCACCTGTATCGAACAGATATTTACCCCTGACCCAATTTTGCCTCCGCCGGGACTCCTTTCGGCTCTAAACTAAATTAACCTGCCAATGCTAATGAGGCTGGCCAGGCCGGGCGGGCTCTCAGGGGAGCTATCCCTTTTATGTTGCCTCCCTCATCCCGGTTTTAATCTGATTCATTAATATATGATCCACAAGAAGCTGATCCGAGTTCAGCATAAAAACAAAAAACACGGGAGAGATATTATCCAGCACGACGGGAGAAAAATGACTGTGTTGGAGTCTCAATATAATTGCGTGTATTATTAGCGGTTTTAAATAGGTTGTTGTGTGCTTTGAGGTCCGCCGTGCTAATTAACGTTTTAGAAGCCTTTGTGTTGAAGAGCAAGCGTGTGAAAACCGGGAAGACACTTCGGTGCAGAACGAGAAGAAACGGCGTGATTTTTTTCTCGGACTTCCTGCGGCGAACGTGCCGGTAACTTTTGAACATGCACATCAATAGCATACACGCATCCGATTATGGAACCCTGTGCTATTTCCACTGGAAAGTAAACGCTACAGTCAGGCTAGTTTGAAATTTACCCTCGTGCTCCAATCAACAACAGTGGACTATAGAAACTTGCAACATTAGTGGTGTTGAGCTAATAATCCTTTTATTGGTCACATATACATTACAGCACAGTGAAATAGCATATCCCAGCATGATGTGGTAGCTGGGGTCAGAGTGCAGGGTCAGCCATGATACAGCGCCCCTGGAGCACAGAGGGTTAAGGGTCTTGCTCAAGGACCTCAGGGTGGCAGCTTGGCCATACCGGGACTCAAACCCGGATCTTCCGATCAGCAGCCCAGCGCCTTAGACCACTGAGCTACCCCCTCCCTAACTCTATCCCCCTCCCTATCACGGAGTCACGGAGCAAACGGGGAAGGAACAGGTAGTTTAGAAGACAAATGGATGAGCTGCATCATAAATGACAGGTTTGAGGCGGGTTTCGCTGTAATGAGGGAGAATTACCACTTTCTGCATCCTGCACGAGTTTGCTTATAATAGATGCACTATAGTGTCAAAAGCATGACACATTGTCGTAAGTATGGTTTGTGCTTTTTTGCAATTTACTCTTCAAATAACCCCCGCTCGGTTGGGAAGGTGTCGGATTGTGCTCGTGGCCCCAAGGGCGTTCAGACAGTGATGTAGGTGGGAATTCAAGAAGCGCCCATTTCAAACCCATGTTTTCAGTGCTCGCTTTGCGTACAGGAGCGTTTTCACAGGCTCAAGCGAAGGGAAATTTGAGTTTCACCACTTCCAGTAACATTCTACACAATTGTGTGTCGTATAAATTGAATCTCTGATTTTTTTTTGTTTTGGATACTGTGGGGGGGGGGATGTGTGCTTTATTTATTATTATTGTTTTTATCTGGTGGTTTTGGGGCTCCACGTTCAACAATGTGATTCTGTTTGAGGCGCTGGAATAAATGAGTCGTGCCACAAACTTCAGACCAATTTTACAGCTTGTTGAATGTCTGAAGTTGCAAACCCGAACCATTCCCATACGACTGGTGAAACCACGCCCCCTCTTGGAAACGAATTATTCGGATTGGGCAGAACGCACCGCCGTGTTGTATCCCCCCCGCCCCCCTCCCACCATGTAATGTGGACAACTATGGAAAATAGCCAAACCGAATGTTAAAATTGTAAAATCGATAAAATAAATAAAATCGAATTTATTGAAGGGAGGCACGGTGGCTTAGTGGTTAGCACGTTCGCCTCACACCGCCAGGGTCCGGGTTCGATTCCCGTCTCGGCCATGTGTGTGTGGAGTTTTGCATGTTCTCCCCGTGCCTCAGGGGTTTTTTCTCCGGGTTCTCCGGTTTCCTCCCGTTCCAAAAACATGCACGGTAGGTTGATTGGCACCTGGGAAAATTGTCCCTAGTGTGTGAGGGTGTGTGTGTGTGTGTGTGTCCTGCGATGGGTTGGCATTCCATCCAGGGTGTATCCTACCTTAATGCCCATAGACGCCTGAGATAGGCACAGACTCCCCGTGAAGATGTATGAAGATGAATGAATGAATTCATTGATAATAACGATTAATCACCCAACTCTTCAAGTTTGAGAACCACAGAGACAGTTGTCCCAATACTTTTGCCTCAGAAGCCTGTCTGGCTTAACGAAGCAGTTTAGGAAGTTAGTTTGGCTGCTGTTGTCGGGATCGCAGCATCCTTGTGCACGCCGTGATTGTTTGCTCTCAGTGGAACGGTGCTCATGTTTTAGTGAATTTTGTTTGTCTAAATAGAGTGGGAACGTATTCAGGCATACTTCTGGGTGTGTTGTTTTTTTTTTTTTTTTTTTTTTTTTTTTAATAGATGCATGAAACATCGAATCCCCAGCAGTCAGTATATGGCGCTTTCGGCAGCAGTCGTTCTCCCGCAGGTTTCGCACATCCCCGTGCTAAGACTTTAATTAAAAATGACTATTCATAGACAGACGTCTTTAAATCTAAAGAGGTTCGAGAACAAACCTGCGAGCTGCGTTGTTTTTTTTTTTTCTTTCTTCTTCTCTCTCGTCGCACGTGCTTTCATCAATGACGGAAACACAGACTGGCACAGAAACGCGAACGCTTCTCACTATAATGATAAGAAAACCGCCAGTCCTGATTTTAAAGGTAGTCAGTTGGAGGTTCCCATTGTAGTCAATTGAAGCCTTTTCTTTGTTGTTTGAAGGATACGTGGTTAACCATTAATAAGTAGCAGCTGTAGGGAATGATGTGTGTGTGTGTGTGTGTGTGTGTGTGTGTGTGCGCTTGTGTTTATTTATTTATTTTGTCCTCTCCTGACAGAATATAAGGTTGGTTGTTTTGGCATTGCTTCTGACTTCGGTTTGTTTACCATCGTGGCTTGTCAGATTATCTCTCACTACTATTGCCTGCATCCTCATAAAGAGTGTGTGTGTGTGTGTGTGTGTGTGTGTGTGTGTGTGTGTGTGTGTGTGTGTGTGTGTGTGTGTGTGTTGGTGTGTGTGTGGTGTGTGTGTTGGGTTTCGAGTACATCCACCAAATTGCACTGGCAGGAGTTGAAGTGTATTTAATTGATTTGTGTGTTTTGCCTTTTCCGCTCGAAAAATGTCGTGCGTGTATCATTGTGGAATCGTAGTTAGACCACACAACCCCATCGAGTCGTATTGACTGGGAATTTCTGAGCACCATGCTCGACAGGACGTAAGGGGTGGATTTTGAGAGACAGAGAGAGAGATGGAGAGAGAGAGAGAGAGAGATTCTGCCGCCTGACTGCCTTTTTCGATCTCTACCAACACACGTTCTGCACAAACCAATAAAAGAAGTCGTCCACGGACTCGACTAAAGGGATAAAAAGACACACACATATGGCTTTTCTTTTTTGGTTTGCGGGTACTCAGAAGGTTGGCTCACGTCAATGTTCGTTCATACTCCTGCTGCTGTCTAGGTAGCGCAGTTAGCCGGGAAAATCAGTGTGTGTGTGTGTGTGTGTGGCCATTTTGTGGCAGGAAACCAATTACAGTCTATCTGTTGATATAGTTGGTTAGTTGAGACACACACACACACACACACACACACACACACACACACACAAGGCTTCTTGGACAGGAGCCATCGGAGCAGGTGTTTGCTAGGGTTAGCAGCTACCGGTGCTTAGCCGGATATTTGAGAAGACAAGTTGCCGATGGAAGGGGGGAACATGCTCGAGCAGGTAAACGCCTGAGTTTTAGCATCACACACACTTCTTGAAAAAGTTTTGCCCAGAGCTTAATCGGTTAATTTGAGTTTATGGTTTATACCCATGTTGAAAATGCGATTTCATGTTTTTTCTCCTCGCTTTGACACATCAAGCTTCCGTAGTCCTCCCCCTCCCCCTCCCGCCCCGTATCACACTGAGGGATGGATTTTTCACCTACGTCTATCAGGTTATTAAACAATCACAACTAATACATCATGTTGCACAGTCTCACTTTACCCTATGTTACACACTTCCACTCTAGTGTATGTTATACACTGCACTTTAACACTGGACTCTATACACACATTGCATTGATGCAATAATATATGTTAGACTAAATACATCCAATACACATCCTGTAATCACATACTCACATGCATACATCACATCTTTACCGTCAATGCTGCATGTGTTGTTTTTTTTTTTTTTTTTTTTATTTATTTTTTTAAATAATAATGGAATATGGAATAATGTGGCTTAAAAGTTTCCTATACACACATTGCATTGATGCAATAGTATATCTTTTACACTAAATACATCCAATACGCATCCTTCCCTCTGCATACATCACATCCTTACTGTCAATGCGCATCATGTGGGGTTTTTTTTGCATTACAATCTCCTGCACTAAGTAATGCTCTAAACTTGCACAAGATTATGTCATTATATCTATTTGCACATCTTGTGGTTCTATCGCAAGTATGTATATGTATATATACATATACAGTCCCTGACAAAAGTCTTGTCGCTTATCTATTTTGTTAGAAACACCTGCTATTAACCTTGCTATTATTGACTTTTAATTAATCAATTGGTGTTAGAAATAGCTCGTATGAACAGCTAAAACCCTCCCAAATGATGTTTAATGCACTGAAATAAATTAGTTTCACTGAAAAAAGATTTATCATTTAATCAAAACAGAAAGGTCAAATTTTGGCAAGACAAAAGTTTTGTCGCCTATACAGAAATTGAACAAATTTACTGCAAATACAAAAATATGTCAGCAAATTAAGTAGTGGTGCTGTGAGATCCAAATTTAATATCTTGTATGACTTCCATGAGCTTGAAGGACTGCATCCATGCGGTTTGGCAAGGATTCATACAACTTATTGATGAAGTCATCAGGAATAGCAAAGAAAGCAGTCTTGCAAGCCTCCCAGAGTTCATCAATATTTTTTGGTTTAGTCTTCCATGCTTCCTCTTTCATCCTACCCCACATATGCTCAATGATGTTCAAGTCTGGTGACTGGGCTGGCCAATCCTGGAGCATCTTGATCTTCTTCGCCCTGAGGAACTTTGATGTGGAGATGGAAGTATGCGATGGAGCACCATCCTGCTGCAGAATTTGGCCTCTTTTATGGTTGGGAATATAAGAGGTAGCTAAGATTTCTTGGTATTTTAGACTATTGATGTTGCCTTCCACCCTGCAGATCTCTCGTACACCCCCATACTGGATGTAACCCCAGACCATGATTTTTCCGCCACCAAACTTCACTGTTTTCTGGGTGAATCTCGGATCCATGCGGGCTCCAGTAGGTCTCCTGCAATATTTGCGGCGACTGTGGTGTAATTCAACAGAAGATTCATCTGAAAAATCCACCTTCTGCCACTTTTCCAGCGTCCATCCTTTTAGCAGGCTGTGGGCCTTGGCAAATGCCACACGGTTTTTCAATCGTCTTTTGTTTAGTGCTGGCTTCTGGGCACTGATTCGACCATGGAGGCCATTTCGAGATAGAATCCGACAAACTGTTCTGGTTGACACGGGGACTTCAGGTGACCAGGTCTCGTGGAGCTCTGCTGCAGTGGAAAATGGGCTGGCCTTGGATTTTCGAGCCAACAAACGGTCCTCTCGAGCAGTTGTCTTGCGGGGTCTGCCTGACCTGGGCTTGTCAAAAACGTCTCCAGTCTCTTCAAATCTTTTTTTTAATCCTCTGTACTTGACGCTGAGACACACTTGAAGGTGTCTGCCACATCAGCAGTGGATCTGGTCTTCAGCCTCTTGATAATCAACACTTTAGTCTCAGGGTGAATCTTAGGCATGTTTGCAGAGGTCTAGTTGCAGTTGAGGTGAAGGTCTAGTGTACTGGGGTTCTTTTTATACACACCTGAGACCTAATTGATCCATTATTAGTCACAGGTGAAGCTCATATGACAAGGCGACAACACTTATGTCTTTGCAAAAATGGACTCAATGGGCTTTACCAAGCTGTGAATATTAGAATACTTTTTGACAGTTTCGTTTTTGCACTGAAACATTATTACAAAAGCTGTTGGGATTAAAATCAGCCATTTCTTGTAAAAAAATCTTGATTAGAAATATATTTCAGCGGCACTTCAGGTCAATTTGTACACAAGCGACAAGACTTTTGTCAGGGACTGTACCTGCATACCCAGTATGTAATATCGCCGCAGATGACCGCCTATGTAAATTCTCCCTGCACTGCTCACAAGAATTCATCCTTGTGGTGATGTGACTATTAAGTGACTTGACTGATTTATTCCAGCACCTCAAACAATTGCGATGTTGAATTTAAAGGTGTGTGTGTGGCGCTGCGGGATAAACATGACCACGGCAAACCCCAAAACACAGACTAAAACCGGTCAAAATAGAAGACTCATTTTCCCTCCGTATTCAAAATCAAATTTTGTCTGAGATTCAATTCATGACATCACCCAGCTCTCGTTCTGACTCACAATTACGGGCTCTTTTTTTTGCTCGTTGAATCCTTAAAGTATTTCAGACCATCCATTATAGAAAAAGCTAGATAGAAGATAGAGAAAGCTTTAGAAGAATATGCGACATATGTGATATCAGCCAGGAAGCAGTATTATATAAATCCATAAACTCCATGATCCCACTGTGACCAAACGGAGCTATAGGATTAACACACCTAAACCAGCCATGAGCGGGATTTTAGAGACTTATTAGAGACTGCTGGGGGTGGAAGTTTATCAGTTGAAGGTTTTTTGGGTTAGTGATCAGAAGGTCGGGGGTTCAAGGCCCAGTTTCACCAAACTGCCTCAATAGGGGCCCTTGTGCAAGTCCCGTAAGCCTGTAGTTTCCATAGGCACTGTAATATTGCTGAACGTGTGCTCTTTGTCTCCAGGTTCACAACATCGCCGGGAAATATGAAAGAACTGTTAGACTGTACTATAATGTATACATCAGACATAAACAGCCTCATTCTTTTATCTAATATTACAGATACTGACACCAGGAAACTTAACACGGGGCATGGATTGGTCTTCCAACAGGATAATGATTTAATACTGGGCCTTTTGATTGCAGTGAGTTAACACATGATTAATCGTACATTAATTGGTCATTATTATATCCATTTCTCTCAAAATTGGAATGGAAACGAGTCTTTTAATATTTTCTTAGTAATTAATTTAGTGGTTGTTTTAATTGTAAAATATGGGACGTGGCTCCTTTAAGAATTCTGTTCCGGTTGCTTTTCATATAAACTAGTGATACGTTTAGGTTATATAAGGAAAAC
>JACRUU010000021.1:7730876-7743376 GCA_030449085.1 Kryptopterus vitreolus
ATCAGTAGGACAGCACTTTAGGAACTTATTTTCGGAATACATCAATCTTATTTTAATCGTTTTTTAGGTAAAGACAACACGTAAATAAACAAGTTAACGCAAATGAACTTTAACTAATTATATTAGTGCACGATTGATTCAGCGCTCGTTACTTTTTGACCATTTTTATTAAAAAAGGGAAATAAAGAGGCAAACCTTCAGTGCAATATTTTACTAACGAGTATGGAAAAGTATGGGTGGTTTTTGCAAATGTATGTTTATTTATTATTAGCGCAAACAAAACACGACACTGAGCATGAAGCTAAACTCATTTGCAAAACAGTTTAAAGTGTTTTAAACGATGTAAATCTACAGATCATTTCCACACGGCTGGTTTTTATTGCCGGACTTTTGGTGCGCGAATTGAAACTTGTTTAGTTTGCAGTTATTTATGTTTCATATCTTAGTAAAGAAAGGACGCGACGAATGATTGTGTTGCATCACATCTTTGAATTTCGCCTCTTGTGCATTTCTATTCGTATTTACAGTCTTAACGAAAACTGAAATGTGCGGCGCGTCGTAAAAATGTTACGTTCATTTTCTACTCTTGCTACAGACAAACATTACAGCACCCTCTGCCATGTTCCTGTCCATCAGTTGCTGTGTTTTGCATGCATCGTTGAGCCGCTGAATCTTGTTTAAATGTTGGAGGGAATGACTTCATTCATTCACTCATCTTCTACCGCTTTATCCGATCTTCCCTCGGGTCACGGGGAGTCTGTGCCCATCTCAGGTCTATAGGCATCAAGGCAGGATACACCCTGGATGGAATGCCAACCCATCGCACCACACACACAAACAATCACACACATTCATACAATAGGGACAAATTTTCCAAGGGCATTAAGGCAGGATACACCCTGTCATACACTAGGACAATGGAACAATTTTCCAAGGTGCCAACCCCGTGATGTTTTTGCAGGACCGGGACACACACCCACGGAGTCACACACACATTCAAGAGGCAATCAACCTTGCCACGGGGAGAAAAACAGGCCGGAGAACACATGCAAACTCCACACAAACATGGCACACGGGAATCAAACCCGGACACTGGAACCCACCTGGGAATCGAGAACCCGGAGAAAAACCCCCTGAGGACACGGAGAAACATGGAACCCGGACCCTGGCGGTGTGAGGCGAACGTGCTAACCACTAAACCACCGTGTTCCCTTGGGAACGACTTTTTGCAGGCATTTTTTTTCTTGAAAATGACTTCCGACACTAAAGAGGGCACTAAATGGTACTCGGGTACTTCTTTGGCGATTGCAATTTTGGACATGTGACATCAAAGGGCAGATTAAAAACAATTATAGCAATAGAATTAAAAGAAGGATAGAAAAATCCAATATGGCGGAGCTTAACATCAATGGGGTCAGAACTGGGCTCAACCCAAAGATGCATTGTATTATTCCTTTTAAAAAAATAAACACCTTAGCAAGAAGAAGAAAAGGTAGAATAATAAGAAACACACAATTTAAATACGATCCCGGCGCTAGGCTTCCTAACGAGTGCACTTTTTTTTTTTTGCAATTAAAAAAAAGGCATGAATTAATTTCCTGTTTCATTGTGAATAATAATAAACGGAAATACCGTTTCCTTGTTTTCCCATTTGAATTTCAAAGCCAAAACGTGCCGCGTAATAAACGGAAATACCGAAATCGCACACTTCCTTGTTTTCCCATTTGAATTTCAAAGCCAAAACGTGCCGCGTACACAGAAATCGCACACTTAATATCCCATTATACAAGTGCGGAGACCGAAATAAGAAAGTGTAGCGTGGGAAATGTGACCGCACCTGGCAGAGTTGGTGCGGCCGTTTGAAGCTGAATGCTAGCATGCACGGATCAAAAAAACGAAATGAACGTGTGGCGTTCTGCTCGCCCATGCCCGGAGTTTTCTCTCCATTAGCATTGCGGCTGCATAAATCATAAATCAAGCCCAGTTCTGCTGCCCAATTTACTGTCTTACTCCCCCCAAAACACCTCCCTCCCTCCCCACCACTTCACCCTTCCTTGCTTCTGATTAAACCTAGCATTCATTTATTACACGAGGAGGTGAAGGACGGGCGCTCGCGCTTAAACAGTGGCGCTAGTGAGAAGTTTTCGGAGCCGCAGTCACCTTGCCTCGCACCTCACATTCACTGCATTATCCGTGTTAATGGAATTAAAGCGGAGTACATGGTGGCTTGAAGTGGGATGAGTTCAATGCTGCTGTCCGTGATCTGTTATGTGGCTTGTGCTAGGGTGTGTGTGTGTCAGGTGGGGTCTGATTTTTGTAGTTTATGCAACATTCCTCCACAAAGGTAGTTTTGCAGGTGTGACTTTCCGAGGACACTTTGTGTGTCCCCATAAAGAAAGGTCCTCACAACGATGGCGAGATGTTTGTGTTTTATGCTTAGAACTATATGTTCCCATAAAGGTAGGTATATCTAGCAGTTTTGATCTTCAGGCAGACTGTGACTAGTTCCAGTTTGTGTGTTTTTGTTTGTGTGTTTGTGTCTCTTTGGTTTTTGTCTTTCTGAGGACACTTTGTATATTTCCCCATAAAGAAAGGTCCTCACAACGATAGCAAGCTGTTTATGTGTGTGTTCTGTACTTAGACCTAAATGTCCTCACAAAGGTAGATATATCTAGCAGTTGTGATCTTCAGGCGGACTGTGACTAGTTCCAGTTTGTGTGTGTGTGTGTGAAATGCCATCATGCTATTGTAGCCCGAGCGCACACAAGTGTTTTTATTTTTACACACTGCAGGAGGAAATCTGTTTCTGAACAGCTGCTTTTGTGCATCTAAACAGACGGGCTGTCACGAGCCGTGCCCAACCAACGTCTCCATCCACATCGGAGTTTCATTTGCATGCATTTGGTTAGCTGTCCGACGCAGCTTCCATGTGGGGACGTGGAAAAAAAAAGAAAAGAAACGTCTTTGTCACAAAGGCAACCCATCATCACCTGACTCATTTGGTTATTAATCAAGTCTGCGGTGTCGTGCCAAACGAACATCGCGTTGTCACAGCCGCCACCCAGATTTAAACCAATTTTCTGTATGATGGCGCTGAAATTCTTCGACAGAACTCCTCCTCCTCCGTCTCCGACTCATCCCCCTGATTATTCAAGCGCGCACCGGGTGTCTCACCGCACATCATCTCATTCCAGTAAATCGGCCTCGTTATCCACACCTTTTCGTTTGTGTTAAAAGGAGCGTAAATATTCGAAACCGGCTGAGTCGCGTTACTTACTGTACACAATCTACACACCAGTTCAGAAGCCGAATATGTAAATAGCTTAGTAAAGTATAGATTCTTTTGGAATAAAAAAACGCTACTTATGTACATTAACGAATTACATTTACTGTCCACCATTGGTGCTGAATATATCTGTTGTATATAGAGCTGGGCGACATGTCATACAATTTTATTCTCAGATAAAGGATACAGTGGGGAAAATGAGTCTAGACGGTGTATTGGAGCTGCCCTTGTCACGTTTATCCCGCAGCGCCACACACACCTCCCAATTCAACAACGTGGTTCATGTTTGAGGTGCTGGAATAAATGAGTCCTGCTGCTTTCTTTAGGCGCCAGATTTTACAGCGGGGCTTTGGTTTGTTGAACGTCTGAAGTTTCCGTACTGGTGAAACCCCGCCCCTTTCTTGGAAACGAGCTCTTTGGATTCGTCAGAACTCGTCGCCATGATGTATTTGGTATTTCGCATTTGTGTTTTCATTGTAATTGTAATTGTTAATTGTAATGTTGTATTTTTGGTAATGCGAGGCGCAGAACTACGGAAGCTCGCTGTGTCAAACCGAGGTGAAATGGTAAAATCGATTTTTGGTATTTTAAACATGAACCTTGAACTAATCGATACGTTTTAGTGGTATAGTGTCCGAAATGTGACCCGATGTAGGGTTGATCATTGCGTTAAAATTCATTATAGAACACCTCCATGTGAATGATTTATAATGCTGCTTTTACCTCTCTCTCTCTCTCTCTCTCTCCCTCTCTCCCTCTCTTCTCTCTCTCTCTCTCTTTTTTGCTAATTTATTAACCTTTCCATATTGATACATTTTTGCCCGATCTATACTTTTTATCCACACACACACACACACACACACACACGGTCAGTCCTCCATAATATAATCGCATTCAATAGAGTTGCTGACACTGAGTACAAAGCAGCCATGATTGATTTATTTCAGCAAGGTATCCTGTCTGTCGTCTCGTTCTCCCAGCTGGCCCCGGGAACGCCGGATGATCTCGCTGTTTACTCGCACAGCCGCACTCAATTCCCCCCAAAATTGTTTTGTTTTTGTTTTAAACTTGCCTCGAATATTTCCCAGCCACCCTCGGGGAAGTCCTCATTGCACAGTCCGTGCCTCTGCCCTGTTCGGCCCGGCACAGAGCCGCTGAATAATGGAGCGGAAATTTGTTTTGCCGTATACAACATGCACACAAAGTCTCAGCACGAACGCTGGCCACTGAGATACAATTCACACGTCCGATGAAGTAATGTCAACAACTAGCCGGCTAAAGAACTAGCCAGTGAGACTGTTTATGTCGAGTGTCAAACGTGTTGAAAGGAGATTCTGATCTGCGACATCGTCGGCATTAACGTGACTTTTACCGATACGTCAATTATATTTTTGACGCATGATATCTTGTAGCATGTCAGACATTTCTTACCATTCATTGGATATTAATTATTTTTATTATTATTGTTGTTGTTGTTTTGGAGTTCCACTCAGTTATTCAGTAGAATATATATATATATATATATATACATTAAATATATATTTTTTTACTCCTGTGGAAAAATCGTTTTTAAACAGTAAACATTTGTTTGTTACTGATGCGCCAAATCTCGCGTCCGTCAATTAAAATCGTCTGTATGGAAACAAATGGCGGCGACCCGACGATCATTTAAAATGCCATCGTTTCTTTTCATCATTTACCAGAATATTTTGTCTACAGGGGGCACGGTGGCTTAGTGGTTAGCACGTTCGCCTCACACCGCCAGGGTCCGGGTTCGATTCCTGTCTCGGCCATGTGTGTGTGGAGTCTGCATGTTCTCCCCGTGCCTCAGGGGTTTTTCTCCGGGTTCTCCGGTTTCCTCCCGGTCCAAAAACATGCAATGGTAGGTTGATTGAACCTTGAAAATTGTCACGGTATTGGTATGAGTTTCATGTGTGTGAAATGTAGTGTGTGTGTTTGTGATTTGTGTGATGTTTCCTGTGATGGGTTGGCCTTCCATTGGGTTTGTTCACCTTGATTCCTTTTTTTTTCTTCTTCTTTTTTTCTTTTCTTTTCTTTTCTAAAATTGTCCCTAGTGTATGGTGTCTCTTTTTAGTGTTTTTTCCTATTATTTGTGTGTGTGTGTGTGTGATTGTGTGGGTCAGTGTGTGTGTGTGATGTGTGTGTGTTTTAGTTTTTTTTTTTCCCTTCTTTTTTTTTTCTTTTCTTTATGTTTTTTTAATGTCCATTTTTTTTTTTTTTTTTTTTTTTTGTGTGATTGTGTCCTGCCTTTTCTTCCTTTTTGTGTTCTTTATTCCTTGTGTGTTTTTCCTTTTCTTTTTTTTTTTTTATGAATATTGTTTTTTTTTTTTTTTTTTTTTTTTTTTTTATCCCTAGTTCAGTGTGTTTCTGTATTCCTTTTTTTTCTCCTGTTCCTTCCCGGTCCAAAAACATGCACGGTAGGTTGATTAGCACCTTGGAAAATTGTCCCTAGTGTATGAGTGTGTGTGATTGTGAGTGTGTGTGTGTGATTGTGAGTGTGTGTGCCCTGCGATCGGTTGGCATTCCATCCAGGGTGTATCCTGCCTTAATGCCAATAGACGCCTGAGATAGGCACAGACTCCCCGTGACCCGAGGGAAAATCGGATAAAGCAGTAGAAGATGAATCTCTATACCCATGTTGATTGGAGTAACTGATAATGTACGATTAAGTTGCGGATCAACACAAAGTGATCATGACATAACGTCTTGTCAGTGGACGAGATCAATAGAATAATATATACAATATAACAAACCGAGCCGAAAAAATCAGTAAGGATTGAATAGCGTATTAAGAGCTGAGAGAAAGCGCTTTAGGGTTGAGGTTGGTGATGCGGTGCACTGAGGGTTCAGAGCTCCAAGCCTGGCAAAGGAAGGGGTTCAGGCTGGTGCAGCTCCAGACTCGCAGGTGCGCAGTACAGATCATTATTAATAGTTCTCTTACTGCCTCATTTGCAGGGTTGACATTTTAGAGGAAGTGGCATGCTATACAGAGTGCAGGTAATAAAGTTAAGGGTGTGTGTGTGTGTGTGTGGGGGGGGGGGAAAATAAAAAATTCACATAGAGAGACAGATTGGATTGGGGCTTTTATGTGTTTCCTTCCATTGTTAAAAGACATTTTGATAATGCTGCCCTTCAGTCCCGGGTTCGACATTGGTCCGAACGCCACATTCAACACTGCACGGTGCTCGCTAAAATGCCAATCACGGTTTTTCTCCGTAGGGAATTGAGATTTCGATTCAAGACTTTTAATTCACTCAAAACAAATTTTTTATTGTTGCATTATAAAACAAAAGCGAAGTAACAAAAACAGTCTACGAATATCTATTTAAAAATACCAATAACGTGTGAACGCAGCGTGATCGGAATCCAGGGAGGCTGATTTTTACTTCTGGCCGACGCCATCGTGAGCATTTATACTTCTGCGTCGCCGTGCAGTGACTATTCCCAAGCACTAGTTGGCGGTGGCGCGGGTTTCTGCTGTAGCAACAACGGTGAATTCCTCAGATGATAGGAATTATCTGGCAGTCTTTGTAAAATGGCGATGAAAAAGGTGCCGATATTTTCTCACGTCTTCGATGAGTCTTTCAGCTGATTGCTCCATCGTCCGTGCTTTGTCTCTTCACTATGGACGGTACAGAGGAATACACCAGGAATGTGTACAATGCTGCACTGGAAATGCGCTGCCGAGCCGACCAATCACGTAGCGGTGATGCAGACATAGAAATCATGTAGTCGGAAGTGAATCGGCATCATTTAGAAATTAGATAGTATGGACCCCCCCCCCCCCCCCCCAACCTCTGATTAATCGTGCAGCCCTACATGTACACTGTACAGATCCATCCTCTTTATCCCAAAGTCACTCATTACCCAGATACACTCTCTCCCTGTACCCACCCCCAACCCGAATCAATTTCCGGTGCTAAATCGGATTGCAGCACCGACTGACGCCGTCCCTCGTTGCATAGCAAGCATCTCTCATCTCGACGCACACCTGCACAAGATGCCCTTCTACCCTCAGAGCTCCGAATGTGGGATTTACTCGGTATTAGCTTTATCAGATTAATCCTCTAGCCTAAGCTCTTTTCATACGAACAAAATAAATGAAGCGATCGGGGAATCGGTCAGGGCTCATCAGCATGGCCGTGTTCCTTCGCTTAATCCTCTCCGAGAGGAACAGAGTGGGGAACTGATGCCCACAGGTCAAAATCGACAAACACTTTCCATGTTACCGACTCACACTGTTAAATGGAAAAAACACCGCATCACGTGCATAGCAACAGAGCCGGTCTGTGGAGGGTTATCTATCATGGAATTACCAGTTCGTCCCGGTGACTGCCGTGACTGGGCAGGTGTCACAAGGTCAGAAGGAAATAGCTAAATAATAAACAGCACTTTTGGCAAAGTATTTGAGCCGTAAGGACAGAAAACACAAATTTAAGATATATAAATGAAATAAAAAGATATGATCAAAGCAAATCCTACTATAAAATGATATGTTGCAGGAACACGCACATGTGTATCAGGAACATAAAAGACCCGGTGCTTGTTATTGTAGATGTTTGATTGGCAGCTTCGTTTATCAGACTTTTACATGGTGATATATACCACATGTCCTAGAAATACCATAACCGTAATGTTAAAGCCAATCTTCTGCCACGCGCTTATTCGATGATTCACTTTGTTTTACATTGATTGCACTTAACAGATGAACGTATCCTGACCGATTTACCTTTCGTCACATTTATCCACCTGTGTGTATGTCATGTGTGTGTATATCAGGTTTAGGGGCCCTTAGCGGCAATTCGGGATTCGAATTCACGACAATTGGATCAAAAGTCTAATGCTTTGACTGATAAGCTTCCACTTTTGACAAGTTACATCTCACACCATTTTTAATATGTTTTTATCGCTTAAAACCCTAGAGTTTACTCGTGTAGATCGGATGGTCAAGTTTAAATATTGATGAAGACATTGAATACGATTGTTTCCCTTTTATAGTAAGAGATTGTATAAAATGTAACAGCAATTGTTTGCTTTTAATGGTAATGCTTTATATAAAATGTAATAGCAATTGTTGCCTTTAATAGTAATAATTTGTATAAAATGTAATGGCAATTATTTTCTTTTAATATTGATACTTTATAAAAAATGTAACAGCACTTGTTTGCTTTTAATACTAATAGTTTGTATAAAATGTAATGGCAATTGTTTTGCCTGTAATAGTTTATATAAAATGTAAATAAATTGTTTGCTTTTAATAGTAATAGTTTATATAAAATGTAATAGCAATTATTTTCTTTCAATAGTAATAGTTTTTTTAAAATGTAAAGCCATTGTTTTGCCTTTAATAGGAATAGAGTTTATACAATTTAATAGGAAATAAAATTTTACGCCTGAAATTGGCGTCATATAAGTTGGATCCTGGGGCTTCTGGGAATTAATCAGAAATGTTGGTAATTTGTTTAAACTGTATGTTATATGCTTGTGTATATCAGATTTAGGGGTCAGAGGCTATGTTATATGAATTCGCCACAATTAGATCCAATTAGCTACCACGTCTGACAGATTACATCACAAACCTTTTTTTTTTTTTTTTTTTTTTTTTTTTTTTTTTTATCAAGTATTTTATCGCTTAAAGCGCTTGCACGAACTGCCGTATTCTTTCTGCACGGGCTCCGGAGAGTGGGATCGTGTGGAGAGTGACAGGAAGGCATGTTGTACCACTTGCGTTAACAGATGTCCGTGAGAGGCCTCTGCGTATTCCGTTCACATCTTTATTGGCTCACCTGCTCATAGCCAGTAGTCCTCTCCGCCCAACACACACACACACACACACACATACTTGTAAATCGAACAAAAGTGAAGATGCCTCTTCATGACAGCTCCCACTCAGCTGTGCTTAGCAAAGCACATTTTCTCACCAGTACTTCATCACCTGTTCACCGCTGACCTCCTTTTCCAAGCGCTGTTTTTTTTTTTTGTGATTGCGTTTCTAATCATATCGCTCCGTGTCCACACTTTCTTTTCACCTAAAAGTTGTTCATCCTCACGTTTTCACTAACGAGTCGCAGCAGTGACTAAAAAAAGCCTTTTTGAAAGCCTCCGTTTTCACAGGCACATGTGAATGGATTTCCAAAACCCACAATATAAGGCTATTTTATTTTATTTATTTATTTATTTATTTATTTATCCATGTGTAGTGATACAATAATAAACCTTGCAGTAATTCAGCCCCTGATTCTAAATACCCCAGAAAAGTGTATTTCTGTTTCCGGGAGCGTATGGGTTCAGCTGTTAGACTTCATATCGGAGGGTCACGAGTTCAACTCCTTGCTCATCGTTCAAGTTCAGACATTGATGAAGACATGGAATACAATTGTTTGCCTTTAATAGTAATAGTTTGTATAAAATGTAATGGCCTTTGTAGTAGAGAAAGAACAACAAAACTCGGCCGTCCTTCAGATTTTCTTAATGTATCGTATGTTTTCTGTTGGGTGAGAAAAGGAAAACGGCTGCTTTTAAGGTTGTAACGGGGCGTAAGATTTCCGTGGGGAAATTGGAGAAATACAAGTTGGATACTGGGGATTCTGGGAATTAATCACATCCATCCATCCATCCATCCAAACCAATCCCGGCTCCATCCATCCAGACCAATCCCGGCTCGCTCCATCCATCCATCCATCCAGACCAATCCCAGCTCCATCCATCCATCCATCCAGACCAATCCCAGCTCCATCCATCCATCCATCCATCCAGACCAATCCCAGCTCCATCCATCCTTCCATCCAGACCAATCCCAGCTCCATCCATCCAGACCAATCCCAGCTCCATCCATCCTTCCATCCAGACCAATCCCAGCTCCATCCATCCATCCATCCAGACCAATCCCAGCTCCATCCATCCAGACCAATCCCACCTCCATCCCTCCATCCATCCATCCATCCAGACCAATCCCAGCTCCATCCCTCCATCCATCCATCCATCCATCCAGACCAATCCCAGCTCCATCCATCCACCCACATTTTGACCAATTTTATAAAGCTTTATTAATATAAAACTTTTATAAAACTTTATTTACTAATTAATTATAGAAAGATTAAACAGTGATATATAAATTATTTATCTTTGTCATTTGTCGCTCTGTGAAATCAGAGAAAGTGTATTTCTGGATTTACACAGGATCTTTGAAAATTATTTGTAATATTTATATTGTAATAAAAGTAAAAAAAAAAAGTGCGTGTGTATGTGTATATATATATATATATATATATATATATATATATCTATATATATATATATTATATACTTTTTAAAAATCTGTATTATTTTGCATATATACTATATATTATATATATATTATATATATATATATATATATATCGATATATATTATGAAAAAAATTTAGATTTTAAAGTGACATTTTAAACTTGGATTTCGTTGTAAGTATGAGTTTGTTGCACATTATCTTATACCCCGTTAGAAATCTAACATCTTATACCCACGTTAGAAATCTAAATGCATGTAATATTTGCCATTTTGTGTCGAGAAATGATGTGCGTTATGTTCTAGAGGAATGCACAGTGCACATACAGGGGGCGTGGCCTCAGTGTCCCTGCAGGAAGTGCGCCGTGTGCCGGATTGATGAATGTGCCGGGTGGAAATTCAAATGAAAGTGGATTAAATCTGGTTGTTTTAGCCGAGATTATATCCTGCAAGGTTTTGTACATTCCCAGCTTTTGTACATACCCTGTTAATTCCCATGGCAAGTTTTCCCGTCTTGAAAATTCCTGGGATTTCCAAAGATTTACAGACTCTCCATTGAGTCCCTTTTATAACGCTCCGTTCTACTTCTTCACGATAAAGAAAGAGAACAAGAGCTTTAAAATGTTAACTCCGACTCCCGGTATGTGATGGAGCGGATTTAATCACGCTGTTAACCTCCAACCTATTGTTCCAAGAAAGGGCACCGAGGTCCTATAGTTCTATTCAGGGCTTCTGTACACCCTTATTTTATTCTTTCTTTTTTTTCCCCCCTCCACACTGACAGACAAAGGTCAATTCTGTCTCGTGTGTAAAACCTAAAGAAGAGCACTAATGCTCCGTGACAAAGAGTGACAAAATGCAACAGAGGTCCGAATTACGTTCATAGTGGTCCGTAAAGAATTTCGTAACAAGAAAAATAAAATAAAATAAAAAAGCCCAGGATCGATGTCAGACTTCCGATACAGCCGGCGATGGCATCGATCATTCGGTCAATAAAGCTCATCTCCGTTGCACATCTGAGGAAGCGAAGGATTTTTATACTATAGGGGTTTTTCTTTTTGCCTGTAAGTACTCGAGTTTGACTCCTGCAGTTATACTCCTGTAATTATACTACATAATTATCACTATAGCAACGTGTCCATCAGTGTTCGGGTGCTCGTTCATCACGGTGGTGTTGTAGCTTAGCGATTCTGCCGGCAGACTTCCTGTCCAATCCCAGCTCCTGGTACGAGTATAAGCATCTAAAGCACTAGAGTTGCGTGCCTCCGTATGTGTCCATGTGTGTGAGATGTGTCGTATAAATTGAATCTCCGTTTTGTTTTTGTTTTTGTTTATTTTTTTTAGACACAGGATACAGTTGGAAAATGTGTCCGCTATTTTTATGCCGTTTTGAGCATTTATACTTCTGCGTCGCTCTGCAGTTACTATTCCCAAACACTAGTTGGCGGTACTGCGTGTTTGTTGGTGTTTTAGGTTTCAGCTGAACAACAATGGCGACTGGACGCTCTGGCAGTCTTTGTATAGAGGTGGCGATATTTTCTTCGACGATCCTTTCTTCACTATGGACTTTAAACGGAGGAATACGTACGATGCTACACCGGATATTCGCTGCCAAGCCGACCATCCACGACTTGACGCCTAGTTACAGTTTTTTCGGAGAGTTACGCGTTATGACGCAGGCTACGGCGTGTAGGATTCGCCGTAATCTCGATGCAGATGTTCTCAGAAATGAATAACGGTGGTTTATAAATGAGATCGTGTATATGTATGGATCGTGATCGTGCGTTATTTCCGATGAATCGTGCAGCCCTAGTGTGGATAGTGTTTCTTTTCTTTTATTGAAATGTTCTCCCTAGAGCTGTTTTCACGACGGACATCGTCTCAGAGCAGCTTTACAGAATGTCGGAATTAGATCGGAGATCGAAACTC